>JAQFXU010001518.1:0-28289 GCA_034693705.1 Spatulosminthurus flaviceps | reverse complement strand
GACGAAGGTCTATCTCATAATGCATTAGCATTACAGGTTTAGCATAAACAGTGTATTGTGAGGCTGGAACCCTCACAACAAATAAACTAACATGTAAAATCGTTTTCATCTTTTTCTTGCATTACATAAATGAAGCAAGAAAAAAAACCGCAGCAGCTTTGTTTTTTAGCACATGTAAACATTACATTATCTGAAGCTTACCATTTAATACCTATTATTTTTTAAATATTCATTTTTCCTATGAAAATTCATAAATTTCAAGAATACAAATTATTTACTTACTTTTTCACACTTTTCTAAATATTTTAATAAGTAAGTATAATACAACTGATTTTGGATTTGACAGAACATTCAAGCCCCGGTTTGGTTGTAGCATTGACATCTGCTGGTCATGTTAGTCATGGTATGTTACGCGGGACTCAAACTTCAAAACTCATCTTGAAACTGACTTTTGATTGTCGGTAAACTTTTGGCTGGTGTGAGCTAAACAAACGAAGGGTTAATAAAGGCGTAAGCATCAGATCAGGTCATCAGGTGTACATGTATACAATAAGAAAAGGAAAGGATTGCATCTTTTAACAATCATATCATATACATAAGAAGGAGCAATACCATTCGTCCAATCCAATTGTTAAAGATTTGAGAGCTGTGTCTGAAGTCTGAAGCTGACGTGAGAAGAAGAGTATAGAAGTGTTTCAGTCTTTCAGTGTGTGGGAGGAAGAGACGAAAAGAGATAAATTGAGCTCAACTATTTTCACTGAAGGTAAGATTTTCAACATTTTTCTAGTAGGTAATGACTGGTATTGATAAAGTTTTTTGAATTGAGGGAAATAATTTAAGTGCGGAGAAACGAGTTTAGGTAGTTTGAGGATGGGGTTAATATTGGAAGCTTTGTGGGGACTGTTATTTATGTAGTACTGGAGAAAAAATGTATCAGCTGGTTTTTCGAATTACTGGAACTGTATAATTGTGTCATTCGTTTATTCAATTAATAAACAAAAGTTTATATAGAGCTGTAAATTGCAATTGATGCGTGTAATCGTTTTGAAAGTTTTGCAGATGTGGTTAAATAAAGTTTGTTCTTGTGGCTTGGATTTTTATAGGTCGTACATAATTAGACTACACGACAGTGACAATTTTTTGTTGATGAAGGTTAGTTTTGAGCAGAGAGCCTGATTGTTGATCAACAAGGTTAAAAGTACTTTTATTGTTTTGAAGGATCTTTGGACGAAATCGCCTTGAAATGGAACTGGAAGAAGATGAGATGCAGCTCCCTACGGGGCTGGGATGTGCCTTGGATTTGTTCAGAGAGAAGGACGAAGTTTTAAATTTAATTAACTCTATTACTGAAATTTATGAGAATCCCCCGGAAGTGGAGAGATGCTACGAACATTATAGGAAGATTATTGACCGTTACCAGGAGCAACCGCACTTGCTGGACCGGCATTTAGAAACTATGATTGATGCGTGCTTGACTATTGCTAGGGAAGCTTCCAGTAGTCAAGCACTGCCGTTGAAGCATTTAAGCTTGAAGTTCTTGAGGCAAATATTTAAGGTGCGAGGACCTAAAGAGGTGGTGAAGAGGATGCCTCATGAAATTGCTGATTTGGTGCCGGTACTAACCTTTCTCGAGAATGAGAATTTGGATGATTCTTCCAGTTGGGAAAGTGGTTATGTTCTAGTGATGTGGCTGTCAATTTTGGTTATCAATCCGTTTCATTTAAAGCTTCTGGATGGGTCGACGGAAGTGGGGGACGAGAATAAACTTTCGATTGCACAGAGGTATTAAAGAAGTGTATTATAAATATCTGGTTATGAAAATAAAATATTTGTGGATGGTAGAGAGAGAACTTGTGGTTCTTGATCTTGGTGATTGTTGTGTATGCTTCTACTTGAAACTATCATGTGGTTTTTAAATTTCAGGCTAATGAATGTTTGCAAGAAGTGCCTTGTTTTAAATAATAATATTGGACAGGCTGCGCCCATCCTCATCTCAAAATTCCTTTCTAGACCTGATATGCTAGAACTTTATATGAGCTCGTTTATTGATTGGACTGTTTCGGTAAGTTCATCACTTGAAAATGGATTCGCTCAGGGAAGCCGTTTGTATCTAATTTTAAGATGTGATAGCCAAAAACAATCGCTGAGGATCGTGCTCAGTATTGTGCAAGACACATGTTAGCTTACAACTGTTCATCGTTTTTAAACTGTTTACTTTTAGAATCTGGGAAACAAGGCGAACTTCGGAGTTCGCATTGGTAGTTTTGCCGCTTTGGCAGCAATATTTAAACACGCTAAGCGACAGGATGTGCTCCCATATGGGTCTAAGGTATTGGAGGCTGTTTTAACATCAGATTTCACAAAGGATGATACCTTAATCCGGAAACATGGAATGAAGCTAATTCAGAGAATCGGAACGATGTTTATGAAGACAGTGGTAAGTACAGTTGCTTGCACACTTTTATTTTAAACGTGTGCGACAAGCCCCCTGTATCCTGGTGGCTTTGGGCTCGGATTTATTCGAGGGTCGTATGAGTCGTACCCGGGTTTGAATCCCGGGGTTTGTTTGTAATTTGGCTCAGGCTCAAGGAATAATAATCTAATTTTTCCCACTGGATTTTTCCCCTGACCGCTTGGTAAGGATTCCCCATAGATAGGGTTAACCATTGAAGCTTTGATCGCTGCTGCTCGTTCTCGTTAATTATGCCCCAGACTGAAAACTTGGCCAGTCTCGTTGCTAACAAGACCCGTTGATTAACATGTGTTTCGTTGCCGTGTTGTCTGTCTCGTGCATAATTAACGAGAATCACCGGCACAGATTTTAATAAAGGCTTAAGTTGGTAGACAACTCTCTTTTAGACCTAAGGGTATGAATCGGACTGTAAACCTACATTTTTTTTAAACGTGTGCAAAATAGTTTATACAATATTAAGAATGATGTGCATTTTCTCGGATAGGTTGCTCCGTGGCGTTACCAACGTGGATGTCGTAGTTTACTCCATAATTTAAAAGCTAACAACCAAGGTGATCAAATAACTCATGCACCGTCTGAAAACGGAGATGCTTTCCAGGCGTCCCATGAGTACGAAGAGCTGGAACAATTTTCTTCGGAGATTGAGTCAATACTAGACAAACTTTTAGAAGGGCTGAAGGACAAGGACACTGTAGTACGTTGGTCTGCAGCCAAGGGGATTGGGAGAGTAACCAATCGTTTACCCAGGGAGTATGGAGATGAGGTTGTTGAGTCTTTGCTGCAGATATTTTCTGATCGTGAATCCAATGGGGCCTGGCATGGCGGATGCTTGGCATTAGCCGAGTTAGGTCGTCGGGGACTTTTGCTTCCTGAAAGGCTCGTTTCAGTGGTGCCTGTCGTGAAAAAAGCGTTGATTTACGACGAGGTAATATTGTGCTGGCTTCAGTGTTACAACTTCGGCAACAACCACTACTACCTGAATTTAATGGTTCATTACCATCGCGAGCTAACAAGTTTTTTATTTTATCCTGCAACTATAGATCCGTGGAAATTTCTCTGTTGGAGGGCACGTGAGAGATGCTGCATGTTACGTCCTCTGGGCCTTTGCTCGTGCTTTTGAACCTACAGTGGTGGAACCCTTTGTCCATGAAATAGCTACGTCACTGATTATTACAATGGTATTTGATAGAGAGGTTAGTAACGAAGATTGCTATAGTACATTGTCACTAATTTTAAGTCTGCTGGAATTTTTTTCATTTTGACACTTTGCAATGAGCAGGTCAATTGCCGAAGAGCAGCATCTGCTGCTTTCCAAGAAAATGTAGGACGCCAAGGTAATTTTCCTCATGGAATTGAAATCGTGACCATTGCGGACTATTTTGAAATTGGGAGTCGCAACAATGCATTTACGAAAATTAGGTAAACTTTTTAGCACTTACTACCCTTGCGTTAGAATCAAATGCAGTGTACATATCTTAGACAGTATATATTTGAATTGCAGCTATGAAATAGCAAAATTTCCTGATTACACTCGTCCGATGATTGATCATTTGGTTGATCTCAAGTATAATCATTTTGATACTTCTGTACGTGAGCTGACAGCAGAAGCCCTAGCGAGTTTCGTAGAGTTAGATCCTGACTACGTACGGGAAGTAACCCTGAACAAGTTGTTACCAGTTTGTGCAGAAATGGATAATCATACTTCACATGGAGCAATTCTCTGCGTTTCTGCCGTGACAGTGGCCTTAAAGAAAAAAAACCAACTCATCTTAACTGGAAACAACACCGTTGATATTAAAAATATCGTTCCTTCAATTTTGTATCGCAAATTCCGAGGTAGTCATCGAGGGAATGAACTCATGAGACAAGCTTTGTCCGTCCACATAAAATCATGCTCCCTAGCAAAGTAAGTAAATTGTCTACATCACGTGTTTGTATTCGAGTAGGAACTTTCTCATTCATTGAATGAGAAATGATCCTATTGGCAGCAATTAATGCGAAAGTATTTGTCAGGTTACCCTACCATGCAGAATCCAAGCTCTTGACTACGTGGCAAAGCCTGTTGGAAGAAAATCTGTCGTATATGGAAGTTAACGTCAGAACCAAAGCTGCGGATGCTTTGAGTGCCATGGTGGCAGAATATTATGTAAATAATCCACACAGAGTTGACTTATTAGAAGAATTTCTGGTAAATTTTGCGAAGACATTGAATGGGACAGTTTTGATTACAAGAATGGGTTACTCCATCGCTCTAGGTTTGATAAGAAAAGCTCATTACAAGAAATTATTAGAAATAAATCATGCGTAAATACCTTCTTGTTTTAATGTTGATTTATATTGTTAAAACTTTTAATTTAATTACTACAGGAAAGCTTCCTCTAGAAGTAACGAAAACAGCATTTTCTACCGTGATTAGTGAATTATTGAAATGTGCCGCCATTACACCAGCAACTACAGCATGGGCTGAGGCAAGAAAGGATGCTACAAATGCCTTAGCTGAAATATTATCCTCGCCGATAACTAAAGTAAAAAAAATATTTTAAATAATTCCCCTAAAAAAATTCAAAATAAATCTTCATACTTTCATCGAACCGTATATTCGTATTTCTATAATGTTGTTAGTATACGTAAAAATAACATACCAGCATTTGCATCTTGCCCCGTAATTTTTCAGAGTGAATCGTGGGAAGCTGGAATACCTGTAAAGTCGTTGAACTTGCCCGATCTATTTGCTACTTTTCTCACCGGATTAAAGGACTACACAACTGATAAGAGAGGGGATGTTGGATCTTGGGTTCGTGAGGCTTCAATGGGAGCCCTTAAGGTACTGGAAGTAGCCAGCGTATCATAATGCATATTGCATCTGGTGCATGATTGTTTATTGAAATCGCAATTTAAAAAAATAATCTGATGTATTATATAATAAATAATTCTTTCAGGTTTTAATACTAGGTCTTCACAAATGCGATCCTACTGGTGAATTAAACTTGCTACCGCGGCAGCTAATGATAAAAATTATTGGTCAGGTGGGAAAACAGTGCGTTGAAAAAATTGACAACGTAAGAGTTTACGCCGGTAATGTGCTTTCAGATTTGCTGCATTACAGGTAATAATTGATATTTAAAAGTAGTTAACACCTATTCCACATTTTCGAAAAAATTTAAATCGAAATGCGTGCGACAACTCTGGACTTAAAATATCATATTTTTGTTTCAGTGATCCTCCAATCCCAACGTATCCTCTGAGAGAGGAATTAATTGAATTATTCCCAAAAAACTTTTGCACATCAGTTAACTGGAGAGCAACCGCGTTGACGTTTCCCCGCTTTGCGAAAGTGATCGCGTATGAACAATTTTCCTATGATATTCTCTCTGGTTTTGTAATAAGCGGCGGAAGTTTGAGTGACACGATTTTGAAGGATTGCCACGGAGCTATTACCTCTTATTTGCATGAATGTGAAACTAGTAACAGCAAGGAATTGATGCGCGTGGGTCAAATTTTGCTGGAAATTTTTCGGGTAGGAACTAATTACCAGCTAAAAGGTTTTATAAAGAAATGGGTGTACTTCTAACGTCCTGCAAATTCAAATGATAATTTTAATCAATTTAGAACAATTTCAAAGTTGAAAGAATCACCGTCTCGTGGATGAAATTCGTTTCTCAGCTCCTTCAGTCAGGCCAGTTTCATACTTTGTTGGCAACGGATAATGATTCCTTTGGCGAAGAAGTTATTTCAGCCGTGAAGGAAGAGTTGTTCAGAAGCAACCGGGTTGAGAAATTAGTTGCAGGAATTGAACTCCTTTGTGAAACTTTACAAGGCAGTCATAACCTCGTGCGATCGTAAGTTCGGTTTATGAAATAGAACCTTCATGAAACGGGCATTCAATCACTCAGCTGAATCTTCATAAAATTCTTTTGTGATTTTACAGAGCTCTTAAACGACTAGTAGTATATTTATGCCATGCCTACCCTCGGATTCGTGCAGTGACGGCACAGAAATTGTTCGAAGCTTTCCTTACATACGGTGATAATATCGATTTGCCCAATCTTGACGAAGCTATGAATATACTGTCCGAGCATAGGTGGGAATTGAACATTGAAGTACTACGGCCAGCTCGAAATCAAATTTGTGACCTTCTCAACATTCCGCAACCTGTATTGAAAAATGTGGGCTCGAGCACCGAAGTTTCTTGTACTTCTAGTTCATCTTCAACTAACATTACGCTCAAATGAAAAAATTGTATTTGAGTGTGAATAGGAAAACAAATTACCACAAATTCGCCACAGTGAAAATCATTTCGAAGTTACATCACGCTTGCCGGCTTAAACAACAAATAGGTTGAGCTTCTCAGAAAGGCAGAAAACTAAAAAGCCACATAGATAGTGTAATCAGTTAGCCTTCATTCCTTGTTCCGTTTTCACTATTGCTAGCTCTATTATACACGCTTGACCCAAGTGCATAGTGCATGCCAAAGTAGCATTTATTTAACTGCAGAGAGCCTTAAACTTATTAAAAAATGTAAACGTGCCGTAATTAGATAACATTTCTTTGATTGAGCAGTCTGTGCCACGAATTTTTCTTGTTATTATGTTCTTACCTTAATTTCATCGCTTCATTTGCAATTTTATACCCGTTTAGAGTTGAAGTATAAAATCTACTACTAACAGTCACCACATGTGATCCAGCATTTATATTTTGTCAACCCGCTACCTATGGTTTCAAAAGCTTTTATGAATTTTAATGAACCTCCGTCTATCAACACCCTTTTGTTGTTACATTTCCCTGCTAATTACCGTTTGAGTATGGAAAAATTTAAAGCTCAAACTTTGCTGGATTTTAATGAAATTTAACCCAGGGGTTTTCCTGCAGTTGTAAAACAGGGTATTGTAACATAACAAGGAATTCCTTGCTTCAATATTTGATACGTTTTATGATGGACGACGACCACAGCTATTTTTCAGCAGTTACATTTGCAAACGTAATTTATAGCAGGGGAATGGTAGCTAGGGATGGACAACAAAATAAATATGAATACTTGCAGGACAAATGTTTTTTAGAGAAATGTTAACTGACGCGATGTATTGCTATAATTGACATGTAACGTGGCGGTGGCAGCACAATAATTCATCAAGAGTTTCTTTATTGCTGGTTGCTATTTCTATAATTGTTTGCAGTACGAATAATAATTATTCGTTACATAATTATTATGTTTCGTGATAAAATATACATATAACACATTAATCAGAATAATAAGCCATGGTTTAGAGTTTTCTAGAATGGAACGTAAGCATCTTTCTTTATTCCAATGTATTTCTGTATTTTCTCCCATAATAACAAAACATTTTTATTGAAAAATAAATTGATGCAACAATACCTTATCATATTACTATACAAAAAATAAATGAAAATATTGATGATATTAAACTGGAAATGTCGAAATCAAATTCAAACTGGCATTAATACACACAAATTACTCAGCGCTAGCAAATTACACATTAAAATGTCAAGCGAAGATGTCACACAAAAACTTCATGCAAGTTGCATGTTGTTCCTGCCCTGCAAAGAAAGAGAGTACTCGGCCCTAAATGGTTTAAATTTCAGATAGCGAGTAACAATGTGCTATGATGGTTCAATATTAAGATAAGATCATTTCGAAGAAAAACCAATTCATGTTGTATTCACCAGCAAAGTACATACTATATTAACATTTTGCTTGTTTTTATTAGAAAATATTATTATTGCTTCAGAGAAGATGTAATATGTAATAACAGTTATTAATTCTCCAAATGGAAGTCGCGTTCACGGAAATGTATTCACGATTCATTATAAGAGATTTAACGTGTAAGTAAGTACTTCGTTTTTTACAAATTCTTACGCAACTATGTTTAGTACATCCAGTGAAACATTTAAGGCGTGCAATTGAAGACGGTATGCGTGCAATTATGTGATTTAACATATGTACATAACCATTTACTTATCACATATGTAATTAAATTTAACGTTTCCTCCTATCTCAAGCCTCTCAACATTTGAAACATGCGAACATTGAATAACATTACCAACTAAATAAAGGCTACATTATATCATCCAACAATCATATATTTAAACATGTATCAATGAGCTTATGTCTATTTACTATCATTTGTATCATATCCAAATGCACCCATGTGCAGTTAATAAATTAATCTAGTTCAAATAGGCGTTTGTGCAGTGATTTGTTTTGTTTTCACTTGACTGAACGAATTTTTAGGCTTGTGCAAGTTTGGTGCAATTTTTAAGTCTCTTGGAAAAGGGCAAATTTAGACAAAACACGGATATAGACACCCGATTGCTAACACATATGTAGCAGACTTTGTACATGTTCTTATCAGAGAACATACAAATAGGTAAAAATAGATTTTTACAATATATACTACAGCTGGTATGTGTGTAAATGCAGCATGCATGAAGCACTAAATAATTTATTCAACTCTTCAGACAGTTGAATATCAACAACACTAAACTGAAAATAAAATTGCCTCTTGTTTTTGCGATTTGCAACTTATTGCAGTTATTGTAAAAAAATTAAGTACAACCCAACTTTATGGTGAGGTATCTACAAACGTACCAATAATACTTTCCACAGTCTTCGGGGTAAAAATTCAGTCCAAAACGAAAAACAATCATTCTTTACAATAAATAATATTAAAAGATCATGATGTTCAAATGACAGGTAAATAAGTATGTACCAAGAAATTCATTAAAAAAAGAGTATGAAAAATTGCTTAATGAGTATTACAAAAAAGTGTATAGAGTTACACAAAAGAGTAAGAGTAAATATGAGTAATTACTTATAAGAAAACAGCACCATTTCTTGGTCTCCCCTCCCCACAACAAACAACAGGGAGCTTCAACCGTCGGTATTTCTGTCTTACAATGTTTTGACGCATTTAACAGAATTTCAGCTGTCTGCAAACAAATTCCACCAAACTGGTGTAAATACACAGTAGTAACAAAATAACTTCTGGCGTTTAGTACTAAAACCCTAATAATTTTAAAGACATGACTTCAGACTAAAATTTTAATAACATAAACCAAATGTACCATGTAAATAACTCGCATCAAAAAGTTCCGACAATCTGACACTTAAGTATAATTACATAATTATTATGCTCAGAACTACTATTATACCTGAATACATATGTGTACTGCAGGCAACGCACATACTGTCTCTAGAATATAGAGAACCCAAAATTGGGTAAAAAAGTAAATTTTTACATTTTTTTTGTTTATCTTTGCAACAATTTCTACTTTTACACAAGTAAAAATGGCAAACCTTTCATTAAAGTTATCTCCAAACCATTGAATATAATATTGAGTGCAAAACTACGTTTTTACAAATGCTTTAGTAGAACTATGGAGGGATAAATAATAGTAAGCACTATATAATTTTTGGAAACATAACATTGTCAGGTTGTGGATGGTTCATGTGTTGGTTGCAATTTATTTGCTTGTATATTTAACTACTGAGACTGTGCTCTCCCTTAAAAAGTACATATATAAATACTGTTATGACGAGAGATGATTGCATGGAGTTTCTACTTGATACAGACATTTTATACATGTTAAGGACGTATACTTATACACGCTGAGTTTCAACCTTGTCATACTAGTTTGCGATGGAAAAGATTTTAAGGGTACCTTGCAAATTGGTTAGCTAAGGAGATTATAGTTTAACAATTATTGTTGTCAAGTCATTGATAAATGCTACTTATGTAGCAGTTTTTCCGTCGATCAATTGTATTGACAAAATTAAATCATTAGGACACATTTGTAAGTTTTATGAGCTAACCTTACTTCGCATGTCATTTAAGAGTATCTTTAGTATCTACATAAATATGTAACATTATACGGTAGGAAACAAGGAGCGAAATATTGTAAGTTTAAGTTTAGGTTTAGGTACTTCGTTGCAGCTTTTTCAGTTTCCGTCACCGGTAAGTAATACTCTAGACGTCTTTCTCAAAACGTCATAATTCTGAAGTACGTTAACGTTTCTTAGATGTAATTTTACATAATTCGTTGGGTGAAAAAGTTCGTAAGTATGCATTGATTTGCGTTGAAAACTATCTTATTATGATATTCTTTTCAGCTGGCTACGTAAATCTTTGGACCCTACGTATGTACAGTAATAGCATGAAATCACGCAGAGCCACGAGAGACGAAAATGTATGCAATTTTTCCTTCCAAAGTACTTTCAGAACCAAAAAACCCGAGTCGACACTCAAGTTTGAGAATCCGAAGAGAGAAGTTCAATACTACTGTCTGAACTAGAGAGCCTTCTAATTGATTATTATGATTTCTTAATTGTTTAATTCACAGCTAAACCGAATACTAAGAAATACGCACCGGAGTAATTTATGAATTCGAGTCTAAGGCAAGGGCCTATTTTCCAAAGAGTATACAATAGGCCACTTCTGACTGACCTTGGTAGATATTTACAATTCCTCGTGGTCTCCTAAATCCACAGCTTGAAGCCCTAAGCCATCAATCATTTCAGGAGGACTCTTGAGAGGCCGTCGGGGCCACACAGCAATTCTTTTCAGACGATCCCCAACCTTTTCGAAGCTATCAAGTGTCTGCCAGGCTTCCCATATATTTTGTTCAAGCCATTCCAGAACTACTTCACCTTTGAAAATACTTTTCAAGGAGATAGCAGCTGATTTCGCAGTCATGGAAAGCTGTCGTCTGTAGCGTGGGACTTGATTAAAAATGACTTCATCGATCCTAGAAGGTAGAGAGTAATTATGCCGTACATTGTAGGCGGTAGCCCAGGCTCTTCCACGTAGAACTTTCTCCTCTAGCTCCCAAATTTCTTTCAGTAGCGAGCGAAGCCTGAATAACGTACGGAAGAATGCGACACCGGGAAAATTGCATCTAGATGCAAAAGCAAGCTCTCCATCACCCGACTCTTTTATCATTGCTGTAATGCTTTCGGGATGATTTGAGCAGTGCATGATCCTATGAAATTGCCTGGAAATCATTTGGTTCTTATCCGCAACTTCCGACATTCTTTCTCGAGCATGAAGGGGCCTTGAATCTGAGCTCATACCAAACCTGGACATTCCGGCTTCTTTTTGCATAAGACTCCGCGGGTGAGGTATCCTTCTTCTTGTCGACCTCTCAGATCTTGATAGAGTTAGGTCTACGGGGGAGGATGTGTCCATGGGAATTGGGTCTGAGGAGTCAGATGGATTCTTTGGTGTCACATCTAACACACCTTTACTGGCCAGAGAAGTAGCTGCCGTCACAGTGGATGTTTCCATTTTCTCTTCCTCTGGAGACGGCAAATTACTTTGATTTTTTGCAACGAACATTCGATTACGAATGGATGCCCCTCCGCTTGGAGTGGAGATTATTAGAGACGTGTACACTAATGAAGGAATGGCTGCGGGGAGAAGCTCACAAAGTACTGCAAAATGATCGTAACGTTGCCAGCCCGTGAGGACTAAGCCTCCAACGCCTTTCTGCCACCGGACTGACTCTCGGGTTAAAACATCCACCCAACGCTGAGAGTTTTCAGCATGTCTGGACAAAGGCGGGATCGTTAATGTCTCACCGAATGCTCCTTTAAAAGCTGCAGCTGCCCAAATTGTTGGGAATATTTTCGAGTACTTTTCCCAGGACTCCCACCCAACGAAGCGATCTATGTCTTCTGCATAAACCCACACCATGGGCTCGACTAATGATCCAATTCCGGAGTCAACAAGACGTCTGAAAACCATTAATTAACCGAATTACTTTACCAGTGTGACGGTATTTCCATTCTGTAGCTGCTAGCAGAGCAAAATGTGTCCTTTACTATTTACTTATTCATGCACTATATAATGTATATAATGTTATTTCTCCAACTCGAAACTTACTTTGCAGATACGGATCGGAGCATGTCATCCCAAATAATGGGAATTTTATCCTTTTTTCTTACAATGCCAGCTACTCGGGTCACATGATGTAAAAAGACCTCATCTCTAGACTCAAATGCGGACTGACAAAGTGAACACATGTGAAGATTTACTACCTCGTCACAGCCAATATGAATGTAGCGAGAGTTTTTGTGAACTTCTAGAACCTGTAGGGCAACACAAGTAAATAGATACGACTTAAATTCAAATACTCTCTTTGATAATATATTATACATACGTACACACATTTCAATTCTTCACAATGCTACGCCACAGTTTGCGCTTATTGTGTTAAAAACTAAATGCGCGTCTACAAGTGTAACCAACAATTATCTGAACTATACATATCATACTAAAAATTAAAAATTGCAATAAAAGATGCTTCAATCTTTTCCAACCTGATCTATCATGTCGGTGATGACATCCATCGTACCCATCTTTGATGGACAGTAGGCTTGGGGATCCCCATCAACCTCTCGCAAATTTCTCCACTGCTCTGTCTTCAATATGAACTCAACGTGACCGAAGGTCTGAATTAATGGGATTACTTCCAATCCCAGAGTTACCTCCGCAAAGGAGATTATATCTTCTACTTCCGACAGGTTATAGCCTCCTCTAGTCAACGTTATATTTTCGAGGGTATCCTTCCAAGGAAAAGTGTCTTCCCACTCAATCAGCACACCATTGATTCCGCCTGCTTTTGCCAGACGAAGAACCTATTCAAAATAACAATAATTAAATTAAATGAATGCAATATTCATTTTCGCAATTTCAACTAATACTCAATGTTATTATTACTCCACATTCCCCCACTAATAACACTTGATTAATGAAATATAAAACAATACAAATCTCAAATACAAAAACCATAATCTTAACAAATCAAAAATTCAAATAATTATTTACCTCTTTTATATATGAAACTCGAGGTGGTGCTCCCTTCAAATCCAAATGTATTAGTCTCGACTCCACCACATTAGAAAACACTGATTTCTCTTCCAAATCTTCCATCCCCACATGGACCAACGAGCCTCGATTACTCCCTTCCCCTTCCTCCAGTCTCCCATGATGAGCCTGATGTCGGATCTTCCCACTCCCCAAAACCGATGCCTCATACTCTTCCTCATTCATGTCCAAAAATAAGTGATGTCTATTCTTCTTGCTCTGATCCCCCGCCAAATACTCCGCTCTATCTCCCCCCTTTTCCTGGAGCCCATGTTCATTCGCAAAATTTGGAACAGTAACCCCGTCCGGGTAGTAGAGAAATAACGATGACATGGCACCCAAAGCCACGGAAAAAAGACAACAAAAAATAAGAAACAGACGTGGTCTTCTCGTCTTCATACAGAAGCAAAATTCCGCCATACTCTCAAATTCAGCACCCGAGTCCAAACCGAAAAAGATTTCCTTTTTCTCACCATTTATTTTACTAATCAAAGGATACACTCTTCCCCAGAGCCTGAAAATCTCCGCGTGACCCTTTCACCCTCCCTTCCTATTTCTCACTCCGCACAATGTCCAAATCCCCTTCCGCTGGATAACCTCCGCCGACCAACAGTAGCACCAAAATCATCCGCAGTATCTAATTACCTTTTCTATTCTATTATTCTATTCTAATTACCTTCCGCTGCCACTAAGGACGACGACGGTCCGCGTACTACCGCAAAAATACCTAACACAATAACAATATAACAACAACAACTCCGAGTTAATCTCCCTGTTCCAAACAATTTCACAACGTAATCAAATTACTCCTTTCCTCTAATCACGAAATCCTCCAAATATTTTCCCTCCTTCCAATTCACTATGCACAAAACAGTGCTTTATTTTCACAATACAATGATTCCTTCCCAGCTTGTCTAATTCTATAGCTAAATAAGCTCTTTGTAACAACTTTTTTTTTACTATCAGTAACAACAACCTACAATACATACATAATTACAATTGGTCTTGAAAGTTTTTAATGCGGAAGGCAATAATTGTCTATGCTCCAACCTTTTTTGAACCTTACAAACTTACAACATTCTATAAATAAATTACACAATATAAATAACCACTTACAATTTTTACAATAATAATTCACGTGGATGAAATATTTTTAACGTACAAGTTTATTGCATTTATACGCACTAAATAAACAAAAACCTTGTGCACATTTTTTAGTAGAGAGCTTTTATCACTTTGAGATGTGTAGAAATTAGAAAGGACACACTTCAACAAAATTGCTTTATTCCGTATGTGTAGCAACAATAATAAATGCTCCAACTTTCAGCATATACGCATTGAAAAAGTCCTCTGGCTGATCTAAAGTGTATGTATATGTATATTTACAGAGGAGTTTTCGTGTATAGAAGGGACTTGTGCATAGAAAGCAATTGGTATTCTTTATTTGACGGTATAGAAGATCCGACGTGAAGCGAACACCTCGGGAGACTCGGCAGCACTGAAGGGAATTTCCGCTCCTTCCAAGGTTTTTCCAACTCGACTTTGAGACTCTCTTGACAATGATAAGAGTGTAGTGGCGGAAAGAGTCTATATACAGGGAGTTCATCTCATAGTCTTATATAGTTAGTTACATCATAGTGTATAGAGTAGGTCCGATCACGTTTAAATAATTGATCGGGATTAATTCCTTCGACCTTCAGAGAAAGCTGTTGATAGAAGTGCTGGAAGCTGTGTAGAACATTGCATGGCTGCTGCTGCGGAAGGAGAAAGTTAAAAGAAGCTATAATGCTACAATAGATGCATATTATACTATAGGGCCCGTCTATAAAATAATATGTACAAATGCAGAAAACCTTTTATTCCATGGAAGAAAAAGCGCCGGCGTCTGAAGAAATGTCTCAACTTACCCTTTCGGAACCAAAACAATTTCTGTGGACTTTCTCTTTTTCATATGTTTCCTTGAAAAATAGCGTGCTATGAAATAATTAGGTACTTGTACAGACTCAAATGCTGTAGGACATTTATTATTACCCTTCATCATGCTAATTTTTATCGTACAGTTGATAAAGTATGGCTAGAAAAAAAGGAGGTTTTTCAAAGTAATGAGCAAGTTGAAGGGGGGATTGAAGTGTAAAGATAATTTTTAAGTAGGAGTGAAAGTAGGATATAATACATCTGAGGAAGTACGTAATGAGAATGAAGCTGGGAGGAAGCTGGCCATAGACCTTTTGATGTGATTAGCACCTCCTTCCGCCTAGAGGATCAATAAAGCCTGGCTTCTAGGGAGAAAACGATTGTCTAAAAGGATGAGGAGTAGCGTTAGGGAAGCAAATTATGAAAATTACATTACTACATGGCATTTCCCTTTGCGTGAGAATATGAAGGATATCTGCAGTGTTTAATATTAGAGAATGCTATTTATTAGTGTCAGTAGCTGTGAGATAGGAATTCTGAAATGGAGAAAATTTTCGACTTAAACTACTATTGCTTGGTGGATGCCTGAAGTAGGCATTTATTTTGCTACTGCTATTAATATTTGGGATCGGAAAACGCAAATCCTAGCTTTTTCGGTGTCATGTAAATTTTGCCATCCGTGAACCGTGAAATGGAGAAATGGACTGGTTTGACATTTTGAAACTATCCCAACCCTAAATTTTAGGAAAGGTTGTGACTTTCGAATGTATACAACGAAATAACAAATTTTTAGCACCATTGCATTAGTTATAGTAAATGAAAGGTGAGGTATAAAACGGACTAAGTTTGAGGCTCTTCTCCTAAAAATACAGAAAATCGATTTGCTTCAGCTTTTATTGAAGTCATTGACCACATTCAAATCGCAGATAAAAATAATATGTAACAATATTTTATTCTCGTTTTATGAGAAGAAAAATTAGGACATTTCGGGATACGGGTCACGGTGTTAGAATGCTATGATCTAATTGCGGTGCCTGCATATCTAGTTCAACAAGCGTAATTGTAGCGAGCTTGTGTGAGTTAGTTATAACGTAACTATGAAATCCATTTGAACAGTAACACTTGTCGAATGAATAAAGTTGATGTCATGATCGGCATGTCAGTGAAATTTTCAGAGCATGTCTTTAAAATAAATAGCAACTATATGGGTTTGGTTACTTTGTATATATGACGCATGTCAAACGATACACACTTTTATACATAAATCACTGCCTTCACTGCTCTCCTTTCAAGCGGAAATTATTGAGCGTATTTGTTACTTTTAGAGAAGTTTGATTAAGATTATAGGGAACAATAAAATCCATTAATCTTTGAATGTACGAGTGGCGTAGAGCACTTTGAAGTTATGTTATTGTATAGTCATTGTCATTGTCAATGCTCAAAGTTAACGCATCTATCTTGCACTAAAATCCTTGAGCATACGTACATACTTTTCACAATGCCAAAAAATTCTAGATGTATACAGTCAAAGAATACAGACACTGAATTCACGCTTTTCCCTTTTTTTACATCGTGTACTGAAGGAAGTTTCCCATACATACCTTGAGATTTCCCTTTGAATAGGAAACTATTATGTACCTGTAAAAGTAGAATCAGTATACGGTGTCTACAATCTGCGGACTATAACTTCATGGTTGTGCTGTGGAATAATGCGTCAAATATATACTTGCCTATTCGGTTCAAGAAATCGATCGGAGCAAATAAAAAGACGTACTTACGTGTACTTTGTTGAGTAAAATTGAGACTCCGTCTCCAGGTGGTATTATTAAACAAAGCTTAAGACATGCTGGGCAGATGCAGGATTATGTATGATGAGATTCACTAGAAGTCAAAGCCAAATTGGCAGATATACAGCATGTGTATATGTCTAGCTTTATATAATATTTCCTATGATCATAATCATTTTTCGTCAAGATACATTGATGATTTGATTAAATCTCTTTGAAGCCAAATTCTAAGCGCACGTGGAGCTCGTAAGCAGCGAATGCGAATATATTAAACCTTAAACCTGATAAAAAAGCTATTTCCCATGATAGACTACAGCAAAAGTAATCTTGACTCTCAGGTAAAAGCTCTGCAAATTTTAAAAGATAGTAGCTTCTGACTCACCCACAATTTATAGGCTCTCATCGCGCTTTATTTGGTAGAAAATGCTTTTTCTATACGTGCTGATGGCTTTTGGGAATTCGCGATGATGAAAGCCTATTGTGGCAAAAGGTTCAAGGTAAATTGGTTTTGTAAATTGAAAAATGGCCCGGGCATGATCAAAGATTGTGTTAGAACTTTTTCCGGGATTCATCTATCTATATACACCTTCAAATAGTACACACAAGAATGGTAATGTAACAAATACTTAATTACTTGCTGTCTTCATCCTATATAGTAGTAACTTGTTTGAAGATTGTCTATCTAGGAAGAACCTTTTCCACGGTAAGAATGTCAAGGGCAGGGCCGTGTTCTCACGGAAATTTCTTTTGACATGTACAGCAGCTATACATATGTAAAATACGTAGCTATGGATCTCACTCATTTTTTAGTCGCAAGATTACTTTTCTGCTCATCCACGGAAAGTTTTTTTTCAGATATTTTTGGGCATATCTCTGTATGCTTGCTTCTCCCCATTTTTTATTTATTTATAACAGGTTGAGAAAAATATTCTAATTAATATGTATACGCATAAGGGTTTAAAGCCTTGACTTCATTTCTAAGTCCTTAGTAAGAAGCATTACCAGGCGGTGTGTATAAAGTTCAAAATATGGGGGAACAGTCTCTTCAATATTATTTTATTCGCATAAAGACTTTAAGTTGAAATTTTCAAGAACTTTGCACGGAACATGCTGAACTAGACGCTGGCTTTAAAAGTTTTATGAGGACGAAAAGGTAGGAAAATTTCCAGAAGAGCTTCTTTTTGGAAGTTCCACTTTTTCCTCATCGATTCCCACATCCAACTTATTTCAATCTATACACACTCCGATTCCACATAAATTCGGGTGTACAGGTTATTCCCTTTACAGCTGTACGGAGGTACTGGGTTTGGCAGAAAGGTTCACAGAAAAGAAAAGAAGATAACGAGATTTTTATTTTCCACTAGGGGCTAAGTCGAAGCGTTTTCATCACGAAATCCTGAAAGAACTTATAGTAATAGAAAGTTTGTAGTTACTGGCTCAGAACAAATTGTTGAGAGTAGCCTCTTAATAAAAACAAGTCTGTCTTTGTAATATAAGAATAGTGAATGGTCTTAGAGCTCCATGAGAGGCTATCATAAAAAGTAGTAACTCAAAAACGAGCACTGATGCGTGCTCGGATTTCCATAGGAATTCCCTTGATCCGATTCATGTATGGTTTAGCTTTCGGTCAGTAACATCCCTCGTTGACCTATGATAAGAAGATTTCCCACTGAAGAAATCAGTCTACAATCACAGTCTATATACGAAACTTACCTGCATATGCGTTTCGACATGCAAGCTTTCTTTGTCGGAAGCTTTGGTTTAAACAAAAAAACTCAAGTATCTCTTCCCCAGAATGGTTCAAGGTTCAAGTAGAGATCTTTTAACTTTGATATATGCATGATGAAATAAAGCAAGCTTGTTCAGAAACAGAAGCACTGCTTCGTTTTGCATACCTTTGTAGATAAATACAGAACTGACAACTGACAAGAACGTGGTGAACAAAAATTGATATCTCTGGAGCGAAGAACAAATGTATTCATAATCAATAATGACTTCCTGAAAAATTCTTCAGCGATTTTGAAATCGTGTTTTCCAATTATTCAGTCTCCAGACTAATAACCTTTGATAATATTTCAATTAATGCATCTTTCTGCTTTAACGTACACCAGTACCCTGACGGGGTACTGCGGAACATAACTACATAAAGAGTTAAATTAACGAAGGCAGGTTAAAGGATGTCACAAAAGAGGTAATTTTGCAGTTGGAAAACCAATGCTCTCGTGATTGCGGTCTCATGAAATAATTTAACAGCAGTGAAAAGCAACACTTGGTACGTAGAGTGAAATAGGAGATTCATAGAATTTATTCCAAAATACACATATAAAGCGCAAAGTAAAGCTTAGCAGATCAGTTTCATAATATCAGGAGTTTTTCTTGTAGGATTTTAGAATCCTATCCTAACAGAATGCGCACTTAGAGAAGAATTGCATTATTAGTAGTACACCATTTCTCATCATCACATATTCTTTAAAATATCAACGGCAACACTAACATATATGGACAACAGGCTAAAAATGCATGTGTTGTGTGTGCATACAGTGGGCTGTTCATTTTTCCCATCAGTATGCAGTATGACTTTGTTTCTAAGGACACTCTCATAACCATAGCGGAATGGAACCAATCTTATATAGTACTTCAGAGTTCACAAAATATAGGATCTACCATTTCGATTCTACCATCATATCACCATCCTATTAGCATCGTTTAAGTACAATTTCATTCTGCTAAATTTTTACCTACGTTGATCACAGACCTTACATTCACCATCACAATCAGTAGCAAAATTACAGATATAATTTTATACATACACAACTCAAGTAAATTTAAGTGGCTACAAACAACAGACCAAGCACAAAGTTCTTATTTGACATTTTGGCAATTATTTGACAAAGAAATACATGTTTCAGTATTTGTTTGCACGAGAATTGCAAAGAGAATGGTCAAAACATTAACAATGCGTTCAATATTAAAGTAAAATCGAATTGCCCTCCCATAAACATCTCTCACACAAAGAATTTAAGTGAAAATATAAATTGGAGTAAATATTGCAACGTAACAAAAAATTATGCAGCAATTATTCTGCGATGGGCTTAAAGCGTTATGACCTTTGTATAAGCTTATATTAATGACCTTAAACTAGATTAGGCATAGATGCTTCCGTGAAATGGAACACTGCAGGTTGGATCTTGAAGCAAAACGTGAGAAAACAGAAAGATAGGAAAATCGATACCAACCAAAAGCTATGCTTTCCTTCCTCCTGTTTGTTCATTCAAGGTAACGAAGGAGAACTTGTCGTACGAATACATGATGCACATCTTATAAACTAAGCGCGAATACCAATGCGAAGCCGAACAGGCTTTTATAACGAAGACACGCTGGATTCATGCTTATGAAAATTTGGCGTTCCTTCAACAGTAGCATCCAAGTCATCATCAAAGGTTCGTTTCCTGCTGCGGTTGAAATGACGTCCTTCCGTAAGTAGTTCAGTGTCCGACCCTTCCGCCAAAAAGCTATTTCCAACTTTAAACACAACGAACACGATACAGAGTATAACCGGCCCCATAATTGCTCCTTGAAATCCGAAACAGAATATCCCCCCTGCTACGGCAAGACCTGTAATAACATACACAGAATTAAGCCGTGGTATCTGAAATTCGACTTAATTAAAATTGAAATGTGAGTTGGGTCACATCCTCTCGTCATTCCATCTAATTTTCATATAACATGTATTTCTAGCACATACCTGTCAAGTAAGGGTGTCCTCCGCCTTTTATTTCGCTGTAAATTTGAGTATCAACAGCACTCATTGGTAACATTTGCGCTATAAGCATACACAAGGCCTTTGGCCAGTGTCCTTGAATTAGCCAAAGCTCCAGCACAGCCGGGAAAGCTGCCCAGTAGGGCATCAAAAATGGAACTGCTGCGAACAAGCCTGCAAATATGGCTGGAACGAAGACTATGTTCACCTTGTAACACGAAAAAACATAAGATGAAGCTATTCAGGTTGGTAAATTCAACAATAAGCATTTCAGATAGATACAAATTCAATGTACAACTTTCAGTCAATTCAAGGAATGTTTCATGTTTCCTACCTAAAATTAAAATATGCATAATAATAAATAATACAACTGTGATAAAAGATTTTCAGTACCTGAAATAAAGTATGAATCAACCATGTCCACATGCCATAAAACGCCGCCATTTTAAATGACGCATGAAATACACCCGAAACAGCTTCTTCTACAGCCAAGGCGAATCTGTTAGAGTGAACGCCTGTACCGGGAGAGAACTGATTGAATAGTTCCACAGGTTTATAAACCGAAGTCGACGCACTTAATAGGTAAAACAAGGCAGTGAAAAACACTACCATATTAATGATGAGATTCAGTATAGCATAACCACCTACAAAGATCGATAAAAATACCAACCATTAATCATTACATATCCACTCACTTCTGCTCAAATTTTATTTAGTAATACTGACCTCCAAAAAGCAGAGATGCTATTGACGTAATGGCTGAGAAGACAAGTGAAATGTTTGCGACCAAAATATTCCGAAGGGAATCCAAAATCGACCAAAGAGTTCCTACATTCGCACGCGCGTAATTGGCTAGAACTGATACCTCCAGGATGTTAGGCATTTCCTTTCCTGTTTCAAACAACTCCCCCCATTCGATACCTTGATGTTCTTCGGACACTGACGAGCCCCGATTCTACCGAAAAAAATTATTTCCAATGTTGAAACATGGATCTCTAATTTAGGCCCTTCAGAATAATTAGAGCAGAGCAAGGATGATCAGTAAATGTATAAACTTACTCTCTTTGTAACATTGGTGAAGGCGTTCTCCCAAGTTTGATTCCAGGTGAGATAGATTTTATCCCAAAGCTCAACCACTTGTCTTTCGACATGTACAGCTTTCTCAGGATCTGTTTCAGCCACTGAGTCCCGTATCATATTCGAAATATACTCTCTTCCGTAGTGAAATGCATTGCCCACCATTGAATTCATTACAGACTGCCAGCCTTCCGGTAAAATTTCATTGATCTCTGGATGTTGAGAGACTGTTGTATTTATTAAATTACGTGTAACCCGAACCAAATGATCACCCTCAGCATACACCTGTGTGGCAGCAAAAATGAGTCCCAGGATTGTTGCCATTACTACTAGAACCAATACAAGACCGGAAGCCACGGGGTCCACATAAGCTTCACAAATTGATATCAATTTTCGATCGCCTGCTTGAAATATTCGCAGCAGGACTTTCACTGGCTCAGGTACCAACATATCTAAATTGGCAGAAGCAGTCATAAAAAACCAACATTGACATAATATTAGGAAGAAACGTATCGTGGTTAACTGGCATTTATTTTCAACTTACTGCTTTCATCATCTAGTTCGTGGTAGTGGTCAAGTAACGGCTTGAATATATTACGTTTTATGTATTTTACAACTCCAAAATGAGAGCTCAATTTCTTGATTCCGTAGTACACCACAGGTATTGGAATTAAATGCATTAGCCATAGGCGATTCCAAACTGAGACAACCAGGCAAGCACAGAATACTCCGTACAAAAACTTATTGCTGTCCAGCCCCTGACCATCAACCTCGTCTCCAGTATTTGAAGATGTCGTAGATACGATAGGAGAAGGCATTTCGGAAGTCTTTTGATCGCCCCAGAGAGGGACAGATGGTATTTCTTTCGCCTTAGATGCATGACCTACAAATAAATGCATAACTGTATCTGTCTCCATTAACTTAAGCAGGTACACGTAGATACACCATACGTGCAAAGTTTCAAAACACTTAATCGGTCAATAAAAACCTATCTATCCATCTAGTAACCAAAAATAATTTGAATCACTTAAGTTTCTATTTAAATGTAGACAATGACATGACGGTGTAGCAACCTTCAGAAAAACTCCTGATGAGATGTAATTTGTCCACTGATTCATCATTACTTGTAAATGGATATCCTTTGGATTGTAGATTAGATGAATTACTCAACGGCGTAAGAGTTTCTTCAAATTTGCCTCTGAATCCAGGAGGTAATATTTGACTAGTGCTCCGGGTTCGTTTTTCGGGAGCCTCCGCTCCAATGTTTAAAACCATCATACATGCCATTCTTGAAATTGTTGGTAGAGTATACTTAAAAGATTTCTCGCGCTGATTTCGAAGATAAACATTCGCTCCGATAACAGCAAAAATGCCCAAAGGAATCAAGAAGGTGTAGGACAGTTTCAAGCAGACATACGCTGCTGTTGCAGACCAGGATAAATACGCCAGGAGCTTTAGATTGCTTCCTTCAATATTTTGTTCTTTAGACAACACTTGATTTAATCTCTCTGTTACCGTACGCGTCGGAGTAAACACTCCTGGGCTTTGCTCGCTCTTGCTTTCATCTGTATCGACCACATCTTCATGACTGGGTTCTTCGCCTTGCTGCGCCGCCTTTTTACTTTTCTTGTTCCTGCTGTTCGAAAAAGGAAAAAGTATTTAGTTACAACGTTTTTACACAATACTGCCACTTTGAAACACCTATGATAAATGTAATCACCTAGATATCACGAAATGTGCAACAGCAATGACGTATCCTACGTTGAGTGCAATTACAACTGCTCCATTGATCCAACTAAGGATCCACACTGTCACGCCAAACATTCCAGAAACCAAGTACTGAAGTATTGCGGCAAACGTGACAGGGGGATTATAATACACGATGTAAGTCACGAAGAAAGCTGTAATAGCACCTAATATAGGCTTCCAAAATTTAAATATATAATTCCCTATTTTTTCCGAGAAAGAATCCGCCACCACCAATGGACTTGTCAGAATTCGGATACTAAAAGGAGCGCTAGATGTTTTGGCTCCCTTCAACCATGTTCTTGCAACAGAGCAAAGCTGTTCCTTAAAGGGATGAAGGACACTTCCGCACAGTGTGGCCCACATCCTAAAAACAAAAACAATAATTCATTTCCAATTTCAAAAGCACTATATACTCAATCCTACCCACAAAGTTCCGTTAACGTCCTTACAGAGCTTTGATGAACGGCTCCAGGATACAGTATACCCCCCAAAATGCCAGGACCACAGCCGCAGCCATGATCATGGCTATCACATTATAAAAAGCATACTTAAGTGCCTTCTCATGGCCCAGGGGCAGCATGGATAAGAAATTATCCACAATGGGTGTACGCAAATCTGTCAAAGAAACCGATGTTCGTGATTCAGGACCTGTCCCTCCACGGAAATGGAGTGACTCTCCTCGTCGATCCATCACTCATGCAAGCTCACACCTCTCTCTTGGCTCTGTCTCAAAACAATAATACTAATTAACAATCAGAGCATATCAAAATCCATTACGAAACAACATCCAAGTACTCAATCCCACTTCACCTAAGATCACAAGTACACATTACATCCAGTCACGCAAAACATCCCACTTCAATTCAATTGTCCTCTATTATCAGATCATTTATTATTAATAGAAATTACCTGCACTTACACTTGCAATAATTCATGTAATTACACTTTTATCACCTATCAACACTAACAATAATTGTTATGTACCACTACCAAGTGCCACACCGACACACCTAACAAAACTATTGATTTCTACTAATCCATTAAATTCTACTGCAATCCTCGTATATTATTACAAGAATCCCTAAAATTCTACCTTTCCGTCAATCATGTGTCCTTCGCAGGTTTGACGCACATTATTTCCACTGGTCACACACATTTACTTTTACTTATGTACTACAAATATTACCTTCAGTTTATAAATAGCGATTTGGTCAGATAAAGAAATAGGCGAACTACTGTCAGTGGACTGCCACTGCACTGCTGAGTCTGAGATTGCAGATATTTACATACCTTACGACGTTTAAGGATACCCAAAAAATTAAAGGAACTTTTGTATTACTAATCTGTCAAGTAACAAGATACATATTCAGCTAAATATACAAAAACATAGTTGAATTCGAAAAGATTTCTATTCCCGCTAAAATATTTACTTACTCCCATTGGATGTCACACCATAAGCTTCAAGGCTGAGGCAATTAGTCTGCATGCTATGTAATATTGGACCGAGGAGCGAGTGTCTCAAAAGTGGCTTGCCACATTCACAGTACAAGTTTCACAAGGATAGGAATAAACTAGAACCATTTTAGATTTTGTTTACTGCTGAATGAGTCAATTCAGTGTAGATATATAGGCTTTATATTAAACTGACAGCAGCTGCCTTTTGTGCATTTTTAAGCCCAAATATTTTGTTTTGCATGAAAAGGTCGTTCGTTATCCCTGCACCTATTTAACTAAAAACCTATAACGTGTTCAACAGCCCAATCCAATTCGTTTATGTCGGCGTTGGACCTATAACTCGTCAAAGGAACTTGGGAGTTACTAAAATTATATACCTCGACGCGGCAGAGTGATAAACAAGAGACGAAAGAAGGAAAATTGACAGTTTGCTTAAAGTTTTCACAAAGATTGATTCGGGAATTGTGAAGAGAAAGATATTAATACTATTTCGTCGGACATCAGAACAGCAGTGACATTAAATTGTGAAAAGAACTCGTTTTATTATTTTGGATATTTTTTTATTTGAACTGATCCTGTGTATGCGAGCGCTAACCGCTAACGGCATTATTTGAGGGAGAGGGAGACAGAAAATCTTGGAGTGGAAAAATAAGAAAGAAGTGGGGAATGATGGCTACTCCGATCATGTCGAATTTGACGGAGAATGAGGCGAGGGTGGGAAATGTGAAAGGTATTGATTGTTTATTAAATAAATATTATTATTTACTGTAATAGATAATTATATGTAAATGGAAAAAAATATATGAATTATGGTTGGATATTTTAGGAGCAGCCACAGTTGAGACGGGGCCAAAATTTGCTTTTCAGGACCGATCAAATATGGTGAAACAGAAGAGTGTGAATGGAAGGGGAGCTACCCCAAAGAAGGTCTTTGGAGGTCGACAGTTGCCATTGTCGCTTTGGCAGGAAAATAAGGATGGGAAGAAGCGGGATCGTGTGAAGCAGAAGGACGTTAGTAGTAAGAGTAAGTAGTTATAAGATATTTTTGGAATGGATGGTGGTTTGAGACATTGGAGGAAGCTATCATTGACATTTGCGTGTATGTAGGCTTCGAAATTTCGGGAGATGAAAATGTGTCTGAGGGTGAATCTCCTAAGGCTGCTGAAATCAAGCCCTTGAACTTCAACCGAGAGGTGGAAGAAATTGAGCCGGAGTTGGAGATGGATATGGATTTCGTGGATGATTTAGGATTTGACGATGATGATGTCCCACCTCAGGAAAAACTAAATCCTCCTTTGGATGGTGAGTAAAGGTGTCTTTAGTTTTGTAAGATTATCAATACCGAGATGCTTTTGCTGATGAAAGTACAATAGGTTCAATTTGAGCGGTTCAAATAATTGTTTGACGGTGATTCTGTTTGCATTACAGCTGATTACGACTATTATTCGACAATGCCTTCTCCTACTTCCCTCCGGTACTCCGACATGATTCGCACTGATGAATTTCTTTATGAAGGTGTTCCTGATTTTGAATGCGACTCCCCGTATGTTGGAGATGGTAATTTTTACTTTCCGTAGTTGCGTGTTTAGTCTGGTATGAAGGTATTGATCCATTCTCAAGCCCATGAACTATTTATTCAGATGACAATTTCAGATTTTGTATTTGCATAATCATCATCGTACTACAACAGGCTGATTTCCTCGTCAATACCAGCTGTTCTTAAGCTTGTAGTTGTAGCGCTACTCCGTTGAAGTTTTCTGTTTATAGTATATTATGTTGCATGATGAAGTTTGAAGTTCTGACACAGCGGGGTCACTTGTCACTACTTGGTTGACATAGTTTTTGTATTTCTTTCCAGACAGTAGTTCATTCCTGTGGGGCAGCATGAGTCCTGCAAGATCTGTCGATTTGACTTTCTCCTACAATGATGACAGCAATGACGATGGTAGGAGCTCTGGTTTCGCTGATGTAGCATTTTTGGACTACAGTAATTCCAATTCCTAAGATCTGGATATTCTATTAATGTTGGAGTGTTTGAGGTTCTTCGAGATGAACAACAGTGGACTGATTTTATCAAGCTAATCAAATATCAAAATTAAGATTTAAGAAAAATGTTCCTGGTCTGGCTTTCATAAAATATATTTGCGATTGGCGAAAGGTTTGTACATATAAACGTGAATCGATTTAATTGCTGGAAGGCTTATTTTATTATTATTAAATCGTGAATATTCGACATGGCCGAACTTATATACTTTGTACGTAATTTATCCTAACCAACTATCAAGTATTATAAACAAAAGTAAAGTGAAAATATCGTGCAGCGCATGTTATTCAATTGTATGTAAAAAAGACGAAAAATAAATATTTTAATTCAATGTATAATTAATTATGACAAGTTTTGAGTTAATAAACAAAAACAGTTACAGAAAAATTAGAATATACAATATATTTATATGACCATTTATTTTCACTATAAACTCCCTTAGCCGGTACGCTTCATCTGATTATTTCATCAAATTAAACGCAATTGAAATAAGAGACAATAAAGTCTTTCTTGCTACTACGTAAAGTCTAGCAAAGATGACATACTAAAGGTTTAAGTGAAGCACGTGATATATTGTCGATTCCAAGTATTGCAGGTTTCAAACTTCCCTCGCCCATATAATGGCGAATGCGCAACCCCCGCCCCACCCCTGCGGAGAAGAGTTTTTATACTTGTATGCATCTATCTATGTAAAAGCTTCCACGCCGGTGTCTGGCGAAAGAATTGTGGAAATCTGTCACACGAATTTGAGGCTGTTCAACCGGATTTTGAAAACTTAATTATTCTGAAACCGAATTATTGTTGTACAAGGACCGACTATTCCGTATCTGCCGAGTTTAAAAGGTTTTTTAAGAATTTATTTTCCTGTATTTGAGGGTTCAGTTGAGGGTGCAAATGTAAATGGTGGTACATTCGTTTTCATACATATTGATCCATATACAACCAAGATTGGTTACTTCAGTGAAATAGAAGTAATTATTGGTTAATAATTAGCACCTGCCTATGGGGTTTCCCGTGGTCAATGTTAATGATTTGTGATATAATTTACTGCTTTGTACTGTTTCAGTTTGCGGTCATGGAAGCTGAGTTAACTTCATTCATAGCCTGCTCCCCTCAGGAACAATGTCAGGAACTGCGAGAGTACTTG
>JAQFXU010001517.1:0-28290 GCA_034693705.1 Spatulosminthurus flaviceps | reverse complement strand
ATTCTACGGTCCGATCTTTAGTTTCGTTAGTTTCAGTGTAGAGAGAGATTGGTCATGGAAAAACAATGTTCAAGCTCCTTTCTCTTTGGTTTACAAGTTGAATTGAACCGATAATGCTCTTTAATTCTCCGTCAGTGTGGAAAAAAACGTGAAGCCGCAAAGTTCACATAGAATTTTGCTTAGCAATTACCATTACCTTCGTATATAACTATTTTGATGAAAAGGACGACGTGGTCGTTGAGAATTCTAGAGCTGTTTTTCTATACGCGTATAGCTATAATAATACAATGGAAGAGAACACCATTTTCCTACACAACATAATGGAGGGACACAAAGGTTACGGAGTCAGAATGCTAATATTTACCCCTTTTCCCGTATGTTAATCTTCTTAAACAAATTGTGTGCTTATAGGAACTAACCAAGCTAGAGAGCTATTGAGGATTTAAATTTTAATAAATAGAGGTGGGAGTGAGGGTTTGAATAAAGATGAGGTTTTAGTATACAAAAAAATTATTATTGTTAAAAATCATATGAGTTGTAATCATATATTGATAGAGTGTGAAGCTTTAACAATAAATGTCACGTCTGAATTGAGTGAGTCTCTTTTTTCAACGACACTTTCACAGACTTGAGTGTTTTCCCGTGTACTTTTTAACTGTTTATAAAAAAACACTTTACATTTCACAGTTTGTATGGATTTATTGGGAAACCGCAACAAATATAAAGGACAAATGAGCGTGAAAGTGTGTAGAAAAAGCCGAGATAGGAGATGAAGGCTTCTACACAGATCTACATTATTATTTTCTGGCTTAAATGACATGTATATGCATATGTGTAGATATATGAGAAACCACCACTGCTTTAGTATCGCTTCTGACACATTATTTTAAATCCTACCATAGCAACTTCACGCGAAAACCATTTTGAAACATTTGCTCCCATTCTGAACCATGCAACATTATGAATTCCAAGGATAGTAAATAGAGAAATGTTTACTCTTGCTTGAGAATATAGAAACAGGGAAAATGTAAATACTTGGTCTGTTGTTTTAAAAAAGCTCTTGAGGTAGATAGTAAACACAAATTTTAAGACAAAGAGCGCAGAAAACCGTGTTAAATTGATCAGATTTGAGAAAGATGCTTAGAGAGAGGAAGCATGCTGAGATTCTGTGGATTAAGTAAATAAGTAACATTTCCTGCTTCTTCAGCTCTCCATACAGCTTCGTATAGGAAAATTATACCATACGGCTCCAACTAATTTTAAAACACATACATGGCTATCGCCTTTAAATGGCATTGTATTATGTGCATTTTGTTACAGATTTGAATTACAAACGTTGCTGAAATATGATCAGAGCAGTTACCCTTTAGTTCGACGGAGGCCACACCGTGTAACAATGTACATATACATAAGCATGTGTGTCTCCAATGAACGTTAAACGTATTTGATTTATTTTACACAAGTTATTATTAGAAATGATTGATCATTTATCCCCAGCCTCAAGTGACCTAGAGAGAAGGGGACTTGATTCCAACAAGTTTGACAGCAGTTGTTCACAGTTGATAAGGAAAAGAGGAGAGGAGAAGAACCGGAATAGAAAATTTTTCCAACATTTATAAACTTTATAACGAAATGTCAAATTTGTGTGGCGTGCGTGAACTTCATGAATTCATCACGGAGGCAGCCACTGTGACAATTGAAGGGAGTCTCAATAAAATAGACGTTCTGTCTATATAAATGTGTGCAAGTCTGTCGAAAAATACATAGAAGGAAAAACCTCAGCCCGTCATTCATATCGAATATTATGGTTTATCAAAAAATATGTATGAGGACACAGACCCAGATAGTACAACGACATGTGTATAATTCCAATGAGAAATGATCCACACACAGATACATTTTTACATACGACCATATGTAAGCAGAGCCGTTTGGGAATTAAACCGAGAAAAAATACTTCCGTCTCACACCCCCTTTTATACACAACATTTGATAATGATAATAGGCTGAGCACAGTACTCAAGTCCTCTTTATGACAAGCTCTCCTCTTCTTCAAAAGAAAGTTTATCTGCAGAAAAACGGCTCGACTCACATAAACATATACAATAGCTTTCATACTCATAAAACTACTACAACCAAAGTTGTATTAAAAATTGGACGAAACCACAAAGGACCCAAAGGGTTGGATTTTCATATCATCCAATAAAAAAAAATTCAAATCGTAATTCTAATGAGCGTATCATAACGGGGAGTCAATTTGATCCCCAAGCATATATTACCCATAATATTTGAATTTAGGCCCTAAAAGAGTGTACACTTCCTCTGTAGGAGTTAACCCACAGTTTGTGGTTCCCATTCATTAGCATTATATCTCTCTATATGTAAAAAACCATCGGAATTATGTACATTGAATTTATTACTATTATTGGGAGGATAAAAAAATCAAGGAAGTATTACACGATATTCGTGTTTGCTCAATCGTGACAATAATGTACTCATTAGGAAGACAGTCAAGTCAATTTATACTGCTTTATCATTCAGCCTCACATTTTTACTATTCCTATAAATTATGAATTGGAAAGTTCCTCTCTTAATTCTTTTTCTGACAACAGCGCAACGCAGCGACTCCTCTCAAAACAGTCATTTTTTTCCTCATTAAATAATACAATACAAGGAATCCATGGCCCTTGTTTAAACTAAAGTAGCAATAATTATTATGGATTTTTATGGAAACTTTCCAACTATTGATTTAAATTTCTCCAAATCCTCACTCCTTCCTTGTAGTATTTCATATAGATAGGAAAATGAAAAAGAATATTTAATTACATTGAAATGATTACATTTAAATCAATTGATTTCCTAAGTAAATTGATGTACCATTTAAAATTTATTACTATCTCCTCATCAGAAAGTGTACTATGAGGAAAATCACATGTGTATCAAATAACCATATAGAATATGAATGCTAATTGGTTGGATACCCCGGCATTGAAAAGGATTACACTATAATTATGATAACCTCGATTTGGTTAATTATTAGCAGAATTATATTTTACTACTTGAATGCGTCCATCTCATCCATCCTTATTGGTAGTCTGGTATAGTGTAACATTACACTCTGTTGTATTGTGGTAAGTGACGCTTGATTTCCTCACAATATCCCATGTAATGAATGAGAAAGCATTGAAATGGACACTCTCAATTGACTCTTTTTTAATATGAACAGCGCTTTTATAGTGTAGTCATACAATTAGCTACAAATGAGTTTATCACAAATCAATCTCCAAGACTTTTTTCATCAACAATCGACAGAGCCCCATAAATGGCTCTGACCCTAGAAATTCCATAGAACATTCAAACATATCTATATATGAAAATTTAAAATTCTTATGCTAAATTACAACTATATATTTGGCCGTCATTCATTCGCCTTCCGTTATAAAAATTCTTATGCATGCTATAAATATATTATAAATATTCAAATTATAAAAATAGCGCCCCTTATTTTTAAACCACAAGCCTCGAAGTTGTAACATATGAGTTTTATGTACATAAACTTGTCAATGTCTTCAAATTAGTTTCTTGAGTATTGAGCATATACGCTGTGGAAGCAACTCCTTCTGCACAGCCTTCAACAGTAGTTAGTGAACCGCCCGATGGCTGTCGATGATAGTCCTCACAAATGTTCTGGTATTGCCCACCTTTCCAAGGGAGTCCAAGTCATGTGTGGATAAATCAAGTAAAAAATTGTAAAATAGGTGAGTTAAAACTACTATTACCTTGCCCAGACTGAATATAAGCAATAAAAAAGCCTGTCTACTAAATTATCATCGACCGTCATGTTATTGAAACCAAATAAGGTGGCAATCTGAGAGGTGAAGATAAAATGTGTCCTTTTCCACACATACCCACCTCATCCAACACCTCATAAAATTCTAAATTAACTAACGCGCGGATAGATTCCCATATCAAAGCATTCAAAACATTTGATAAAAACTCCATTTCTCTATAGATTTGTCAGCGGTAGAGGCTCACCTCCCAAAATATTATTACACAGAAAATCATTGGATCATAAACAAAGTGTGGAAAATAGAAAGACTCAGGATTACATAGGTGTTTATGGATGTTCGTAGCTCTGAGGAGGTCTCCACAATAAAGGGAGCCAATTTTTATGAGCAAATCCGTTGAGAGTTTAATTTGATCATGATATTTGTTACTTTGAGCTTATGATATTAACCGCGCTAAAAATTTTTACAAACCCACACTCCACAAATTTATATGTTCTGTATGTACAGTATTTGTATCTGTGCATACATACAAGAAATGTTTCTATTTTGAAAGGTTTTGGTGTAGGACGTGAGATTGGATAATCTCCCCTTGAATTTCTCTCTCTCTCTCTCCCTTTTATAGATGCTCATTTTAGGTATAAAAACTACCCCACACATTCATCCTATGTATGAGCATACATTTTATATGTGTAATTTGTAGCATTAGTATCATGTCCAGTAGCCTTCATATGTACAGAGAGTTGCTACTGGGAATTCAACATATTTATGGGCATTATGTATGTTAATATGTATACTTAATGTATCGGAGGGATTAAACCATGATACTTTACCCTCATCATTAGAAACTACTGTGTACGTGTGTGTATGTGTTTGGATATAAAAGAATAAGGATTTTAACGTCAAGTGTAATATTATTCCGCAATTTTGCACTGCTCCTGCCTTTTCCTCCTGCACTGAGTACAGTCACCAGGATTTATATGTGGTTGAGCCATGAGGGTTGGATTGTGAGCATAAAACATTTTTTTTCTCCTTCTACTACACTGCTACTTATTTTTTATATATCTGAAATAATGGAATTATATGACAAAGAAATGGAGTGGTTACTCAAATCTCTTCTTCTAGTACTTACTTTGAATATTACCTATTCTATGGAGCTGCATATTATTTACACGTACATACTCACGGAAGCAATATATTTATCACGTACGTCTAAAATGTATGTGGGATGTGGAGGGACTCTGGTGAGATTCTGAGCTCACTCCTCTCATTGAATGTTCTGAGGAAATTGGGTGGAAATTTTTATCGCTTCTCCCATCAAATATCATACAAGTTATTATTATTGCTGTTTATATTTATTTCTTGGCCATATTACTACGTACAGGATATTCACTTTTAAATAGGGACGCACGTAGGATTTAATCACTTGAATTTTTATTCAATTTCACATCACTGCGATTCCTCTAATTCCATATAAAATACTATACCATGCAATTATAAGGCAGGGCTCTTCACACAGTTCACAGGAGCCGAGGATAGCGAGATAGTAAGGTAAAGGAGAAAATCTGAGTATTTGCTAAAAACTTGTGAAACATTTTTGCAAAATTTTTTTTAATAATAATAGTATGAAAGTAAATTCTGATGGCTAATAATAAAAGTAAATGATAGTGATGATAATGTTACGGCATTGAGGATAAATTATGGAACAGAGCTAATAACTCTGTTTTTTTAAGGGACGGAGTATAAATGAAGGTTTCATGAGATTTTTTATTACCTTCTTTCGGGTAATATTTACCGACGATTAAACTCAGTCTCGTAGGATCCAGAGTGAAAATCCAGGATCTGACATAGATTATTTCTATTATAGTGGTATTGTATCATATGCTACCAAGTTACATTTCTATTTAATGTATGGCCATAAGATATGGCAAAACAAAAAAAAACTTTGCTTTTTTTCACTGCATAAAAGTCAAGCTCGATTAGTTTCATATATGCTTTTTAGTTTTTTTCCACATGGGAGTATATATAGTTGTAAGCATACAAAAATAAAGCTAATGGACAATAAATGCGTGGACGGGGAGGCAAAAGAAAAATATATGCATATAAAAAAGTATGGAGAGAGAGAGAGAGAGGGAAAAGTTTGTGGTTATTGTCCCTTCCTATTATTGTTTTCCTTCATATGTGCACCACGAAAGAAGGAAGACTAATAAAAACTGAAACTAAAAAGCAACACGATTTATTCAATCCCATAATAATGTGACGGCCAGATTTACGTTTTCTACTTTATTACGTCCTCGCCTAACTTTTACCATTATCCATAATAGCACTTGTTATTTATCATCTCCCTCTCCTCTCAATTCTCAACTTTTCCCTATTTTTTTCACCGTTCCTCTTCATTTTATTTTACGTACACATGGCCTGGACAAGGGAGGCTCTTTTGCTGTAATCTGCTTCTCTTAATTTCTACTCGTAAGCATTTTTTTAAATGCACCTTTGCCTAGTCTAATAAGTATTTAAGGATGTTTGTTAATTGAATAGAGTTTTAAAGAGTAATTATCTAATAGGGAAAAAGGACCTAATAAATGAGGAAGTCCCATCATTATATCACAACAGGGAAAAGAAAATAACGGCTTGGAGGAAAAAGTCAAGGAAAAAGTTTATTTACTCAGGCGTTATTATTATTTGAATTTGTCCTGAATAGGCCCAGGGTGACCGAAGGGAGCTAATTCTTAAGAAAGCCTGTACTAATAAATGGCGTTTGAAAAGAGCCTCGTGAGAATAGAGAAAAAGAGTAGGACAGGTAAGAAAATACAATGCTAAAAGAGCGGTGCGAATGACAAACTAACTTAGTCAGCCCCATGTGACAATAATAAAGTCAAGAAATGAACACCGCTCTTTTGTTATTTGATCTTTTACAACATTCTGGATTGACCCAGTCGGTGAATTTCAACAGGTTTCATATCACCTATTTTTTCCGCTTCCAGTACCTCATGGAGTACTCATGGAGAAGAACAGTATTGAATTTTGGAGTCAAAATACCCTGTATTGCTCTCATTGTAAAGTGCAGTATTTATTTATTTATGCCTCTTTTAAATGCGTATAACAGTATAACTGGGACTTGGCATAGGATCTACTACAGCTTGAAGCTATGCAGAGACTTTAGGGCATGGTTAATAGTATTTGTTAGAAATTATTATTATTATTGGATTTCTTCCTTCTTGAACAGTGTAAATCTATTGTTGTCATTGTTGTGAGCACAGGAGTGTATTGTGGAGAGGGAGTACAAACAAGGGTGCTCGTACATAGAGCACTGCTCTCTTTTCCAAGTCAACCGTCCTTTTTTCCTCCATTTCTTTCTTTTGTGGATGATTTAGTGACCAAAGCGTGTATAGGAATAAAGGATTACATGCTTAGTACATCCACCAGCTCTATTTCCCTTCAATGACTTCCATGCTGAGCTCCTGTTATTATCGTCATTGTGATGAAAACTGGGCGAACAGGAGTTTACCTGAAAAACTAATGTGCCTTAGAAATGCATAGGCGTAGAGCAAGTACAAATCTACGTATGTACAGTTTCATAGTAAAATGTACGTAACAAAATGGCTCTAAGGGTGCTTGTCCTATGTACACTTGAAGCAATATAGAGTGAGCCCAAATAATAATCGAGTTTTAAATTGTCATTTGTATGGTCACGACAATCCGCTCTACTAACAAACAAGTCAAAGTATCTGGTGCCGCAAGGATAAACCTTGTTTGCTCCTACTCTCAAAAGCTTATGTATTGTCCATTTGACAGAATGGAAGACTTTGCTCAGTGGAGCGACTCTTACCACAAAGACTATATCCACACGGAACGAATATAAAAGTAATTCCCACTTCTCTAATATTTGGCTTTTGAAACTTGAATAATTCAAATTGCATGTACATATGAAATGTTAAGGCAATGGCGGAGATTTTTATCAAAAATTGTTATCTATTTGTGACATGTATTTTTCATATATTTACAAATCACCTAGTTACTTTCTTTTGCCCTTTGCTATTTTTATTACGTTGGAGATAAAATATAATCTTAAGGTCGGAAATAATGTGAAATATTTACCATGAAGATTTTAAGGTTGTTGGTAAAATGTGATTTTTCAGAGTGTTGAGAATTATTGCTGCAAAAATATGTATGTGGCTATAAGGAAACAGGAGGAGAGTAAAATTGTAAATTTTGTGATGTTGATTTCAAAGCTTAAACGGAGATAAAAAGTAATAATAATTACATAGCTGAGATGATAAATGTGATATTTCGATCAGTTCATAATTCGAATATTTACGAGTGGAGTTCTAATCTGAAGGGGTAATTACTTAACAGTTACCATAGCATTGTAATTTATGCAATTTATCCCTATAGTGTAGTGTCATGATACCATCGCCCCAACATTTTGTAGAGTTAGATCTAGCTCTTATTGCGCCAGGAACAAAAAGCGTTCCTTCTAGAGATATTTATTGAAAGCGTTGCTATCTTATGGGTCGGTATATAAACCATAGAAGAAAATCCATTGAAGGACGAGTTAAGGGTGGGGATGATGATTTCCTTTATGGATGGAAATTTGAATGAAGGCTCTTGAGAGAACAAGATCTGATGGAATTTCGGATTGGAAATGAATGAAATTCAGATGTCTATCAGCATTCGAATATTTATGAATGAGTCGAGACTATTTTGTTGGAGGTATGTAGTGTATGGTTATGCCAACCCTTCCATGGGAACAAAACAAACTTGAATATATTAATATATGGACCCTTAAAAAATGTTCAATTGGTGATTACATTGTCCATTTGTTTGCTGTAAGTTATCCTTTTAAGAGTCAGCAATGGCAATAGATGGTATAGGGGCCCCAGAATAAATACTTGTTAATATCACAAGTATAGAGAAGATGAAAAAAGAGACTTCATAGGAAGAGGGAATTTTCCAAGGCTTTTCCCACTTTAATACCGCACTCCCAGACTTACTGGCTACTTCGGTAAGTTTCAATGGAAAGGCTTAAAAAGGAAGAGTTGATGTAGAAAATGACTTTTCTTAAGGTACACACACTTCAATATATAGAAATTTGATTGGTGGACAAAATCTATTCATTTGTTTGCCTTTCCAAGGAGAAAATACATAGCTAATGTAGACATTGAGGAACCTATCCAGATTCCAGCACGTGTATGTACTGATTTAAGGGATTATCCATACTTGTCTTCCAGCTCAATATTATAATATTCAATATATTATCATAGAAACGAATACACATAGTACAATATACACTAAAAGTTGACTTTTGGGTTGCAGCTGTAGTAAAAAAAAAAGCCATGGTGTCAGTCAGAGCTGGCTCACAGCAGGATTGAAAAAATGTATACTTTTTCAATACTCTAATTGAGTGACAAGAACCCCCCACTTCACACCTGTGTGACATCCCACATGACCTTTTAATCATTCTCGGGCTTTTTCAGCCTCACAAAAACCCCTTCCTTCTACATATAAAAATACATATTGGAGTCCAGCACCATATTCCTCCTTCCTCGACAATCATCAATTCTTCCACGTTTTCATTTCATCCTTTGCCGTCTCATCCTTATGAACCATTCACCCTTTGACATTTTCCATGCAATCCTAGTATCCCTCGCTTTGAGTTGCTTTACTTATGAGTCGTTAGTAGTTACATTCCAATTACATGGTATATTTCCCAATGCTTTTCACCTCCTCTCAATGACAGTCTTATTTCCTTTGGTTTACTCTATCAATCTCATCTCTATCGATGGATGTCAGATCTTATTCATCCCTTGGTACTATTCACCATACTGCACCTTTTTCTTAGTCTAAAGATGATTGTTTGTAGCACATTTTTGAGATTTTTCTCCTGGTCAGAAGCATTCTTTAATGTGCATTTAATATGTAGCATAGGAATAAATGGTGAGAATTAGCATACGTGAGTGTCCTTTTCTCTCCGTATCTAAACAATGATTATTGTGTGATCTAGATAGAAGCTCAGTGTTCTCTTGAGAGAAATGCCCTGTGTTGCTGGAAGAAAGAATTAACAGTTGTGAAATCGCTTGTCAGCCTTGATGCATCTTGTGATAAGAAGAGTTTTTCCTATGTAGGTATATAGGCTTCTCGTAATTACCTATTTACAGAGTTGGCATGTATATTTTGAAAAGTATAATAATTGGAGAGGGTATGTAGTGAGTGAGTGTGAGTAGCGAGGGCTCTAGTATTTTTCTTTGATAACATTTTGATTAACTGTCGCCTACGCTTCCAATTTAATATTTGGATATTTTAATTTCAATTCCGCCAAAAGGCGATTTCATTTGCTTTTACTTTTCTCACACAACTACTACTGCATAATAATTAAAGCTCTCTGCTTGTCTTGTTGAAAACGGATGCGATCCTCATATCTTTTACCTCCTCACTTGTCGAGCTTTTTAGTTTGTAGATAAGGGGAATAGTGGATTTAATGCTGACTGCATCCTGAGGAGGAGTGTAGAGAATTTCGAGTGTATATGCTAATATCTTTGTATAGGGATTAGATGCAGCAAAGATTTTAGTGGTTTGAGCTGTTTTAAGAAACAAGCTTATGTGTTTTACCTGTAGGTGTCATTCGGGACGGAAATTATTAAAGGAAAGGGAACGACCGTTGATGTCGGGTCTGGGGTCATGTCAAAACTGATTAAGTGATGGTGTTACTTGGAATGAATCAAGGGCTCAGGGTTCCTTTACGTGTGCCCCTTAAAATTAGCCGTGAGATTTTGGGAATTTTTCCCTTAGGTGCCTTTTGAAAAAATGTAGTTTTTTTCATGGACGATTTCAGTATTTTTAAAGTGCAATTTTAGAGGACAAGTAACCTTACAAATTACAGACAGAAAGCTGGTGAAATTAATAGCTGTGAAGGATTTACGGAATTTGTTTTTCCAAGGTAATGATTATGTATTTTGATATGAAAAACTTGATGAAAATGAAAGAGAGGAAAATGTGGATTCGCATTACAAAGAATTGTATTAAGTAAATGATGGCCTTGGAGAACTACACAAGTTCCTTGGAAATTGATGGGAATTTAAAATAGAATTTAAAAAAATTGGAACGCTTGGAGATTGGAAACCAGAAGTAAATAATAATTATGGGAAGGCTGATTTACAGGTAACGTTATTAAGTAGGAGGCTGTAGGATAACCATGCTTATAAATACTACGGTCCTGTATAAGAAAAGATGCTGGAGTCTCACCTGCTGCATAGCAGATCACAATACACATTACATTACTTAATAGTCATTGACCATTACTATTAGACAAAGTAGCCTGTGGAGAGGGGATAGACTCATTGGGATAATTTATAAATTCCACATAGATCTAGAAGAGAGTAATGTGTGTGCTTACATTTCATATATATTGGAATGGATGTGTTTTGTGCCCAAGTATTATTTGCGGGGTTTGTAAAAGATGAGAGGCACCGCCGCCGCACTCCTTCTGCGAGAACCCAATAATTAGCCTTTGAAGGAAGAAAAAAATCCAGGATAATACATAAGCCTGACTTTATGTTTGAGTAAGTTTGTGAGAGGAGGAGATATAAAGTTAGGAACTGGGAGGCAAGGTAGGTGTACTTTCAATTGTTAATCCTTATGATATGACGGAGAGTCTTGTGTGTGTGTGTATTGTTTACTACCTGTGTCCTTCTAATACTACATACACAGAGAACATAGCAATATGGAATCATGTTAGGATTCAAATGCATTCACGTCGCGTTTCTTAATAAGATTACTCCAAGAGGTGTCTTTCTCTCTATTCTTTCTCCTTTTATTCCACAGCACTCTCGCCGTGTCATTCCATTCATTTCTCGAGATTTATAATTTATTTGTAGCTCTCCTCTCAAGTCTCTCTCCTCTCCATTATGTACCCATACCTTTTAGTACCTTCCGCACCTATCCAACAACCTTCCTCCTTCAAATCACCAGGGACTTAGGGAGGACACCATTATTCAAATACAATAGTAACTAGTCAACAGCTGTAATAAGTTCGAGTGTATACACTTCACATTAAAATCAAATAATCATCTTGAGCTAACAAAAACTTTTTTAATCTCCACTCAAAAAAATTTTCTCTTTATATCTTAGAAAATTCTCTCTTTATGATTAATTTCATCATCTACACTTACACTCCAATGTAATGCCAATGACATTTTAACCATTCTCACTCTCAAAAATTCAGAACATTTCCCCTGAGTTTTATTTCCCTCCGATCTAAAAATTTAACTATAAATTTAAAGTCGACTTTTTCAGATCAGAGAGAGAGAGAGATTCTAATCTGAATGTTATTTCCCTTATCAGTACTAGCCATCTGGCAAACAATTAAAATGGAAAGGAGCCCTCGAGCCTATCCATATATCTACCTTTCCAAATAATAATAACTCAAATGTATAAACTCATCCAAGGAACAGGGGCTTTTGATCACACCTCCTCCATGCTTATTCTTTTTCTTATACGGAGATTAAACAAAGCTCTGGCTTCTTAATTGAAATTTACCTTCATTTATTTTATTTTATTAGAAAAGTACACATGTTTCGTCTCCCCCTACGTAGCTCTCTTCGTTTGTCTTTTTGCTCCTGTTCTTGTTACACTTCTACTTTTTTAACTTATGTATTCATTCGTTCATTTCTTGTAGTATCAAGTTTTTTCATTGTCCGGGTATAGTAATATAGATTCTCAGCAGGAAGGGAGCTTTTAGAGGATGCCAGTATCTATGTTTATAGGATAAAAGAGGAAAAGTAATTCAGTTGGTGGTGTGGATGTTATTTTTTCAAGAATGTAAATACGATGGGCGTGCTTTTGAAATGGATCATTCCTGACGGGTGACAGGAGGAGGCTGTGCATGGTGGAAATGGAGAATAGAACATACTTTTCTTAAGTAATGTCCTATAGCTTCACACTCCTCAATGCTACACCCATGGTAAAGTGCCTATTGAGGGATGGATGCGAGTCAAGTAATAATAATTATTATTGTATGTACTAAAATTCCTTTTCCCTCAAACCTTTTCAAAGATTTTGAATTCGGTTTTAACAGGGATCTCCATTTACTCACGTACAATTTTCTGCATTTACGTAGGTATGTTTAGATATAAAGGTAACTGTAATATTTAGCAGAGCGGCTTGTGAGTAGACTGAGAGAAGAGCGTATTAAAGTCCAATGATAGGAATTGGTGTACGTATGATCAACTCAGGATAATAGCATTGGGAGAATTGAGTTTTAAAAGTATAGTTTTGTATATGTTTGAGAAAGGTAGACTGAGTGGATCCTAAATATTAGTTACCTCAGCCTCTGCTGTGGAACGTGGTCTTGGTGCTCTAAACGATTCCTTGGTTAAGTTGGAGGTGTCTTTACACACAGACACACACACACACACATCCACGTATGAGTACATATGTGTAAAGAGGAGGGAGCCATAAAATTAAGGAAAAGTCAAAGACAGCCGACACTTTGAACCAGTGCACACCTGAGTCTTTACTCGGTGTATTGAAAAGCAAGCCAACATATATGTTATCCCATAGGAAAATTCCAATTCATAACTAAATTATTGCCCCACCGTACTTTCCTATCACTCATGGAGGAATTATTACCGAAATACAATTGTAATTCCATTTACTCTGGTATGTTGTAGTATTTTTAGTACATTCCCTACTTAATTCTATGCTCATACATAGATTACTTGGGGAAGGATGATTCTTTAGGCTCATCTTCCAATATATTTTAATCATCATATAATTTCCATTTGAACTCCCTTGGAAAATAGAAGAGGTGACTCGTAAAATATAGATGAGGATTCAAGTCAAAATCCATCAATAAAATTTATTTTAAATTATTTAAGCAAACTCCCCTGAACAATAAAAAAATCAATTTGAATGTCACACCATGTCACTGACCTTGGTTGATGATCTGTAATTTTTTTAAACATCCCGTGATGTATCTCATGCACACACGCTCCTGTACCAGTGGATATTAAATTACATTAATCGTACAGAGCAATAGATCAAGAAACATTAGCTATTCTCACCGCATCCAATGCTCAGTAAATATGAAGTGCATCTTGATATTTGAAAAGAGCACACACATTGTTCGAGTCTGGGATATTTTAATTATTACTTTCCATCATTCCCTTGGAGCCTTACGGACGACAGGGTGATGCCTATAATATTTTATTACCTCGTGATTGCAAGATATCATAACATATGCAAATGTGTACAGAGCTCAAAATAATTATTTGCAAAAATGCAAAAAAGTTCTTCAGAGAACTTGTCCAGCGTGTTACTCCTAAGTGGCAATTAATGCTGTAGCTATATGTACGTGTACGTACATTAACCCGCTACTTATTATTCTAACGCTCTTCATTGCATTGGTACAGTAAGTGGAGCTATAATTTCATATAAGGGTTTCATATCAAAATTAAATGGCTATTGTCGTACGAAGACAAGTGGAACTGAATTTCCAATGGGGAGTGCAACTTTTCAAAAATAAATGCACTTTTAATGCACACACGTTTAGGAAAACAACCAGTACCCATCATTTTTCAATAGTACTAGAATTGTAAGTTTATTTCCCCGGAGTAATGCATTCCCGATGCAATTATTCATGGAATATGATTTTATTGATAGTGGAATTATTGTAATAATTTAAAGTACCGAGTATGTACATTGTTGTGAGGACAGAAAAATTCTATTGAGAATTTAAGGGTTGCCCATGTATGCTTAGTGGTAGCTTCAAAAGGCAATTAGGAATAACTTTAATGACAGTATAAAAAGTAATAATAAAGGAGGGGGAAGCGATTAAAAATACAAGTTTATTTTTTCAAAGGTGGTAGTAGCTTAGCATTCAATCAAAACCACAGCGGGAATTTCCTAAAAGTACAAATATTGTCTAATAAAATGAGACTGCACCTAAATAATAATAATTGTTTTATTGGAGATTACAAGGCAAATTGTTGGATGCGACTTGGCTACAAATTCAATATGATGAGCTACGTGATGAATAATCGATATGCAACTGGGCATAATATTTGCTCATTTAATACATACACTTTGAAGATCAAGTAGTAGCGATATTATTCATAAGAAAAAATAATGGCGAACTTTTCCTCTGTACAGAAGAGCAGGAAAAGACCAGTTCAGAGTAAACTCGACATCTTAACTGAATGTGATAACGTAAAGGGTAGAGTGAAATTATCATATCATCATGGGGAGGAAATGATGCTACGCCGGTGTGAAACTTTGAATATTAATCGCTTAATTTGGATCGCGTCATGGCTATTTGCCTATAAGATTATTACTCATATCTCCAAGATTTTTAGTGTTCATTTAAAGGGATTAATTCTCTCATCCCTTGTTCTCACATATTTTATTTATTTAATGTACCTTTACCTATAACTTAGCCTAGGATTTGTATTTACAATAGTACCATGAAAACGTTTTACTGTATAAATGTGAAATTAATTTCTAAAATGTATTCTAATATTCCCGCTGGTAACCAAAGGGTTAACTTACAGGTGTACAAGCAATTAGCAAAGCTAATTCAGCTCTGCTACCCCTAAGACTCTTTCAGCATCTCGAAACCATTTAAATGTGTATAGCCAATAGTAATAGGAAATGTAAACGCATTATGACAATTTGCACTGACGGATTTTACGGGATGCCGCCACGCATTCATCAGAGTAATTTACTTTGGTTCCATATGCTATGGATTTATTCCCAAAGGAGCTTTTCTTACATTTAATTCCCATATAGCTAGTCTTTCTGAGGAGGAATGAAGCAGCTGAACCCACACTGATTTCAATTTAATTATTATTACACGGGTCTCTTCTTTTCTTATGAATAACATTCGCTGTTGCTGTGATTGGATTTGGGAAAGTGTTGCTTTTGTTATAAGAGATGAAGCGGCTTTAGTCATGTGTCTAGTCTTTTTAGCATTGGATTCCGCTATGGTTTCATTAGTCAAATTGCCCTACGGTCGATGACACATTCATAAAATCAAGAAGCAATAATATTCTGTATGGTATAATTATCTGACGATTAGTCACTCCTAGAACTTGAACATTGCTAAACATGGGATGGATGGTGTTGCGGGAAATGTAGATTAAATTCCTATACTAGTGGCTTATGTCTTGTGCATATAAACGCATGTAATTATTGAGAGAGGTAGGATTTGATGGGACCATAACAGGAGAAGGATATTGTCCTGGGGATTAAATTCCATTAGTTTTTCCTATCTACAATTAATTGTTGTTCATTTTATGCAAACTTTCATTGGAAAGATTTCTTTAGATTTCCATGGATTGGTGATAATGTCAGAGATGTTGACAAGTGTGGGGAGTTTGTGCACATCTAATATTTATATTGTCATTTATTTGGCTCTCAGGCATTGGAATTAAGGGACGTATTGAGAATATGAATTAAGAGGGAGAATATATGTGTGAGCTGAAAGTTAGGAAGGAATGTCTATGCCGTAGGTTAAGAGCATATAAGAAGGATAGGGAGGGAGGGAGAGATGTCTATTGAAAAGTAATTTTCTGGTTCAAATTGAGCAAGTATTACATGCATTTAAATGGGCTATGTTAAATCCATTGTGTGTCTCACACAGGTGTTTTTTCCCTTGTCAGCACCGCATCAGAGACTCACACACCGCCACAACGAATTGTTACCAGAGGTCAGCTCATCATAGATGGTTATAAAATTAAATTTTGCACGCGGAATCAATCTTCGTGCTTAATTTGATATTTTGGCACATTATCATTTCACGGATCCACACCGTACCTAAAATACTGACGCTAATCCTCTCCTCTTTTTTTAATATCTATAGAGCACATTTTATTCCAATCTATCTTTATTCTCAGCACTGAGCACTGTGCAGACTTATGTGAATGATGCCGCCGCCATTGTTTCTCTAAAGCTTTTCTTCGATCTTTGAATTTTAAATATAATTCGCTCCTGAAAGATTTTAATAAAAATTAAAAATGTTCATTGATTGCTTCGTAAATGTCATGTTTTCATTTTAGTTATTATTATTATTATTGCGAGGGCAGATGTATGAAGAATCTCATCTAGTGGGGCTTGAACTAGTACAATCCTGTTTTGTCACGTGCCAGCAAGTTCAAGTTCATTCAATTTAATTGAAGTAATAATTAATCAATTAAAATGCTCACGCAGGTAATCTGGAATGAGAGTCGGGCTGCATTGAATTATGTGGCCGTTTCTATACAGCCGTAATAGTGTAGTAGTAGTGGCATTTAGAAAAAGCGTTGCATTGGTAAGGGAAAGTCAAGGTGCTTGGGAGTATGTACATCCTCTCGTCTCCTCACACTATCTCCTCTACATACACGCTCACACGGAAAAAGGCAGAGGCGGTGACTGTCGACCCTAATGTGGATGTTATTACATATCAAACAACAAGTTTCATCTCTCTTACTAAATCTAATAAGCTTTTAATGCTCTTCATACACAACACATAGAGCGGCCCCTCTCCCCATTTTATAGTACATTACATTCAATCTCTGAGTCTCTAATTTCAATTCAACTTGTCGACCTCTTTTGCATCAACACTCAACTTTTCTTGTTTTCTCTTAAACGAATTATCATTATAATAAATTTGAAACTATAAAAGTTTTTTTACAGGAGATGAACTTAAGTATAACTTTGTAGCTCATATCATTATAACTTTTATAAATAAATCACTTTCATGTCATTTAATTGTCTCACACTACCACGCAGAAATCATTTTCTATTATTTCCCTTCTTTCCTCCTCACTCCTGCTACAATACAAGTTGCACACGCTCCGTCCACAGTACATGTACGTTATATGTGTATGTTCTGTTACATTGCGTATGTTTATGAATGAAGCAAATGATTAATTAAAATAATGAATTATGGTGATCAAGTTCCTCCAAGTCATGCACGGATCCAAGTCCCGTTCATACTTATTGTAGACAATGTTATATAAAAGCCGTTGTTGAAACTCATCTGAAAGAGTTGGCAATGTGTCACTTGGAACTTATACCCACAGTTGACAAGGTAACAGAAAAAGGAAACATTAGTTTTGTCCGTTAGAAAATGTAGACGCAAGGATAAAGAGAAAAAGTTGGGGAAATACCCTAAAAAAATAACACATTTCTTTTGATAAAATCATCTCGAAGACAGATCCCGTGGAACTTTATATCATTACCTGACATTAAAACTACTGTTCGTGCATAGGCACATACACGCGGTGATGATATAAAATCCTAAAAAAATATAGACTGCCAACTTAGAGTCATAGGATGAAAAGGAGCTCGGGAAGAAAACAACAACAACAAAACAACAAGTCAGAATCAGAATAGTTGAGGATAAAAGCTACTACTATAGTGCTGACTATAAATAATAATATTATTATTGTAGTAGGAGTTGTAATAGAAAAGAAGAAATGCGTGAAGAAAAATGGAGACTGTCATCATTATAATTCGATTAAGCTGTGAAATAATAGCTTCCTGAGAAAATTCCCTCCGTGAACGCCCTGAAATCATAATAATGAACTTGACACTCTGGTAATTGATTGCCTCTCGGTGTCCAATTCATCACATCCTCATCCATGATAGGTGTCAAAACTCAATTTAATTAATCTTTTCTTCATACACTGAACTCCATACGAGAGAAACTATACGAGGAATGTCCTTCCAAAACTCTGCTGGTTTCAAATACTTTTCATTTGCATGTAATCAGATAGGATTGGTTGGTAGGGGCTAATTTGTAGTTGTTGTTATTGTTGCTGTTAGTTAGGTCAAGTAATTAATAAAATTGGAATTAAGTAATCAGAAGTCAATAATGATGGGACCGAATATTTCGTGAAGCCTTTCTATGCTCAACTCCCTTACGATTATTGTGAATTATTTGGTAGGACTGTGGCGTCCACCTGCTGTTTAATTATGGCTTGAGCAAATTACAAGACAATTACTTGAAATTAAATTAACCTTCATTAATATTTACGATATGGGCTGATATAATATTATATGGTAATTGTGGAGCTGATTAAACTGTTATCGATCATGGGATAATGGATTATTGGTGTGAGTGTGAGTGCTTCAATTTAACCAGACGGGGACAAAAGACTGCTCTCCATTTGTCTTGGAATTAATCATAGCTGACTTTATAATGCTAATAATAACAGGGTGGCTCATTTATCTTCCTTTACTCAACATACATATACTCTTGGCTTGCCTTATATTCACTGAAAAGTGTCAGTGCAAGAGTTAATTATTGCCTCGTGGTTTATGGAAGGCGTTTCAAATTGTTCCTTTAATTCATTTATCCTTTCGTCATGTACTTAACTCTGGTTTTTATCACACTTCTCTCTCTAAGTAATAATTGCAAAATATCTGTATACATTTAGGGTATAGATGTCTATACACGACTACTCTTCAAAGCCAATTTCTAACCTTTCAGTAACAATAACACAGCTAAAGGATAGGACACTTGTGTACTTTTCCACACGCACACTACAAAAGCATTCTGATTTTTATAAGCAAATTCTTTAACAATTTTTCGAAAAAGCCCTCGCTAATTTTTAGCCTTCTAAAAACTTATTTCTATACAAATTGAATGGATTTTCGTGTAATATTATCCATGTTATTTTGTATGTCAAGTTAATGGTGTTATTTTGACATAAGAATTTCAATCATTAAGCTTGTACGCATTAAAGCCAGGGTAAAAATATTTCGTATGTAATTTAATAGGAGTTGTATGCAGTTATGAGAAGGGTCATAGCCGGAAGGTAATTAGGAATAATTTATAAATATCAAAGCGAATATCCCATTAAGAGAAGTTACACGTTCATGTTCACTTACAATTGGGATTGTGGCGGCGGCATGTGTTTATCCACACTTTAAATTCATTTTCTAGTGCAATGTAAAAAATGTAGGATAAATCTCATATGAACTGCATACACGTAAAGGAGCATGTACATTTTTGTATGTGTAAAATGTTATATTGTAGTACTCATAGAAGATGGACCGAGGATGATTATAAAACAGTAGGCTTATAGGAGATTATGGAGAGATGCATTAGAAAGAGTGAGAATGCTGGAATGCTATTAGGAGAGATAACACACACACACAAACACCTTGTGATTTTCAAGTCGACATGTAAAGAAAGTTTGCAGGCCAAAACTAATAAGATGAATCGTAATTTCTTTTTACTGTCAAATCCAGCACTGTCTGTATACTTGAGCCTATAAGCTCTACCCTGTGTAATGGCTATGTAGTATAATTATTACAAATGAATAAAAACTGAAAGGGAGGGCGAAACTGACATGAAGTCTACACTATGTATTTTCTATCTCGTCCTCTTATCATCATTACTACATGTGTGCACATGCTATGTTCGTAGTTTACCGAACCTTTCATTCTTGTGTCCATAATGTGTGTAAGAATTAGATATGTTGACGGTGCTTATGTGATTGGTGCTTGTGTGTGTATGTGTGTGCTGATAGGAATAAGACAAGTTCAAGATGAACACAGTGATATGCGAGGGAGTTGAAGCGACTAAATTAATTTTTAACCCCGGCAGCTATACATGAAAAACTCCATGACTTACCTAATCCATTATATTACATATACACTCCCCTATGTTTCTCTACTAGCACCAAAGAAACATATTAGAAGCGATGAGAAAATACAAGAAAGAAATCATTGTAAAATGCCATTTTCACTCGTTCGGTGTTGATGAGGGTGCCTCGTGTCAGACTCATTTCACACTTTGTGTGGCCCATCCAATTCCTACGAAACTTCATATAAGTCGGTTTCCCTTTATTTTCTCATACTGTTCATTCCCCCTAAAATTCCTGTGTAGCCTACATACATTGCATACATTTCAACCTAAATGATGATGATGATGAGCACAATCTTTCAAAAAAACTTCCTTTTCCTACAAGAAGAACAAGAGAGGAAAAGTTTTCATTCAAGTTTCCATTCCCGTAGTTTTATACATAGCTTCATATAATTTACTATATGCATTTACTAGGTAGAGACTAAAATACACGATTATACCCTTTACTGTGTGAAATCGTAAAGGATATCGAAATTGAAAGGTAATAACCGAAGAGCACAAAAGTGTGAGTTCAACTCATTTTTCCATTGGATGTGTATTGTAATATTTGAAAGAGAGAGAGAGAAAAATAATTAAACTGTACACTAAATCCTCCCAGACTGCTTGCCTACACCTCGACAGTGATTATTTTTATGACTTTTATGAGTGCACTCCGAAAGAGTATCAAGGGGAGAAAATAACCAAAAAGCACATGGCATTTACTATTATACTCCCAAGCTATAGTCTCTAACTTCCCTACCACCTCCGTAAGAAAGAATGGGACTTATACCTGGATTAGTGACTTTAAGCCTTAATGCTATTTACCTACTGTGTACTTATGCTCAAGCTACGTATACACATAAATGTGTAATGAAGTTAAAACTCAGGTGAGAAATAAAGGTTGTGAGAGAGAAAGAGAAAGATAGGCAAGCCCAGAAATATTATTTACTCATTGTATATTGTGGAAATCCGATGATATTTCCAAGTTGAAAAGTTTATTATAGTCCCTCCCTTATTCTTGTTTTCATTTATTAAGAAGCTAAAACAGATGATGTTTTAAGAAAGCTGTCAGCAAGAGTAACACGTCCAGAGAAGCGAACTTTATTTCCTTCCTTTTTTACTCACTTCTCAGAGTGAGCTCTCCTCTACTTTAATCTTCCTCCACCTTAAATCTTGTAAATGGTTCCAGAATCTTATTTACACGCAAAAAAAATAGAAAAAGTTGAGATTTAGCAAACATAGGACTTGGGCAGTTGAACATTTAACTCACCACATTTGATTTACAGAGGGAGAGGAGAGAGGCGATTATAATAAGAGAAAGAAATCCTTTCGGTAAGAGAGGAACAAGTGTGAAATCATAATCTTAAGTTGTAAATATAAAACTACTCAAGAGTCTAAACTTTCATGTTCCGAAAGGGACTCAAGACAAGAGGATAGTTTCATAGCTTTGAATACAGATAGGATTGTTATATTCATTTCTCACCTTTCTCAATTGCTCTTTAAAGCAATTGCTGCTTGACAGAAGGCTCTTCGCTTGTAAAACTACCACTACTACCGTCCTTTACAAAAGAACACATACGAAGGATCCGGGCTTGTTGAGGGTAAAAGATATATAGAGAGAGGAGGAATGATAATTTAAAAGGCTTATAGTACAATTTTAGAAGTAATAAACATTCTTTTTATGGCCACGCATTTACTAAGCCGCTACTATACTAAGCAAAGTAGCAAGTTTTGCTTTCATTTAAGCATAATTTATTCGGAGTGTGGGGGTGAGGGGGGAGAGAGTAGAATATCATATGGCTTTTGTCCAGGAGACTATAGTAGTACTATATTTCTCATTATTTCCTCTCCTAAGCTTATTCGTATAGCTAAGTAAGCCTAAGCTCATTTGTAGTTCATTCATAATTATTGTTTGTAGTACTTTGACTTTTGTCATTTTAACAAGGACATCCGAGCGGATTTTACAGTTATTTTTAACAGTGTAAATTTTTATAGGAGTTTTGATACATATTTGTGTATTTATGATCGCATTTGTATGACTTTATTGGTTTAGTTGTGTACACAATTCTGGGACAATCCTTAGAGATACATAGTTTATTTTATTTGCCAGGGATTAAATACGGGAGTGTTAAGGAGAGACATGGGTGCAATGACAGAGTAGCGGGATGAGGAGGACTCTGTGTAAGATTAATGTGAGGGTGAAATTCTTGCCCGTATAAATCTTAAATGATAACAGGAGCCTTTCCCGAACTAACTGTAGGATCAAATATAGCCGAAAGGGAGAGATTTGAAGGAGGAGAAAAAATGGCACTTATGTTTGCAACTTGTCCTTTCTATTACATAGTATGTGCATAAGAAAGAGAGAGAGAGAAAAAAAAAGTATGAAAAGAGCGGCAAGACATAAATGACTGCTTAGTTAGGTAGTCAATGAATAGTTTCCAATCAAGATGAATGGCCATGATTCCCTTGCGTCTCTGTATACAATTAAATCCAGGTGCTTGGTTCAATATACAAACAGAAAAAAGTGCAAACCTTGTCATTATTTAAGTTGATGGAAAACTTAAATCTATACTACTGCGTCCAAGGAATAAAAAAAGTTGGTGTATTTAATATACATGTGTAGCTATTACTCCCGCAAATAATAGCTTAGTGTTTTTAATGCTACTTGTACAAAAGTATATTATACGTGTATACAGGTAGAGTCTACATAGAAGTCATTGGGTATTCCGTATGCAGGGAACGAGTAAGTATGAGATGAGGAATCACTAAAAGAAACTGGCAGAAAGCAATAACGATAAAATACGATTAATAAATATTATGGTAAATAATGGGGCGGCTAAATGAATGATGCAAATTGTACTGATGCTAATCAACGACTGCTTCCCTTGTCTCAGCCTTCTCAACTATTTATCCACGCACGGCCACTTTATAACTACAAAATTCCCTGCTCTCTCTCTCTCTCGACGTGGAGAGGAGCAAAAGAAGAAAAAAATAGTCAAGACGATTTTGGATTTGGAATGTCGACAAACGGGAGGCTCTTCATAATAACATCATGGAGGTAACATTGAGAATACGAAAACAGGATTGGATTCCTCCAACTATCTTTGGTGTAGTATTTTGTATTTCGACAAGAGATTCCACATCCTTTTACTACACATCATCATGTATAATATTAATTCTTACTTTAATAGATCTTCATTTTGGTTCAAGCATATTTTTTTCTGAGAGAGCTACTAGGCTGATAAAAAAAACTGTACTTACTTCAAACTACTTTTTCAATTCGACTAGATACTTACATACTTGTTAGGAGCAAGTTTACTTGCCAAAGCCGAGACTATTTTATGTGGACTTGCTGTAAAACACAATAGCTTAGTGCAAAAATAGTACAGCAAGTGTTTGAAACGTATTGGGTTTAATGCGTTTATTTGAAATCATTATACCTTTTGTAATTACGTATCATTTGGACTTTTACAAGTAAAAATAAATTCACAATAATTCTAAAAATAGAGTTGCTCAAAATTTTAAAATGCGTGAAATCCCTGTAATAATTTTTTCCAGCAAAGGTGAACCCGTGTTACTGTCCCAGTTCTAAAAATTGACAAATTGACCCAAACTAATTTCATTTAGAAAATTACTAGATTTACAAAATCCCTGGGAATTTGTCCCTTAATTTTAATGCTAAATACCAATCAACTTCCCAGTCTCTCCAAGTGTAGTTTCTTTACATTTGATGCATGTATAGATACGTATATAGTAGTGGCTGTAAAAAAAATTATTATTATTAATCGTACAAGAAGAGGCGAAGTAGGAAGGAAAAGTGACTCCTTGACTTGACTCGGTGAGTAAGTAGAGACTCTGCATGGAATAATAATCCAATGTAAATGTATAGTTTCACGTATAGGATGACGAATGATGTAAAGAGTGTTGAGTCGGTGCTTCTGAAAACTTGAACTTGAACATAAACAAAAAGGGAGTCTTTAGGTAATAAAGCATAGGAAAAAAATTTCAAGCCATGGTGATTTTCCCAATCCAATCCCATCAATAATGATAATCTTTCATGTTATAGATATTTACTCCTTAGGATGAGACAGAGCTTAAGCCACTGTGAGGGTGCAGCTCATCCAGCACCTCATACCATAGCATTATACTATATGTACGACATACGTATGTAGTAGTAGCCCTTATAAGGGAGCAACATTTCAAAATGAATTGCATGTTTAACCAGATACTTTGCAATCCTCCAGCTGACCATTATATTGTAATTTGTTGAGAAATGCTAATATAAAACTGGAAATACAAACTACAAACTACGCGGTCAGTCAAATTATTAGAGTAACTCAAACTGTTGGATAGGTGAAAAGTGCGTTCCCTCTCGCACGCAATACATAGATTATTTAGATTCCCCTCTCTCCAATACATATTCGGCACTTTTATACGAGCAAAGCAATACATAGCAAGAACAACCTTAATTACTTTACATATTCATAAGCTTTACGTGTACACTTAAAACGTACAGAAAGGGTCTGCATGTATTGGGTATATCCCTCTATAAGGATAAATAAAAGTGCATAATGTTTTTCTCTAAAATTTGTTTTGACGATTAAAGTCAACTTTCGTTATTATTGTTATAGAGTATAAAAAATCCTTATGTACATACATTATAATGTTGAAATTACATTGATCGTCTGGTTATTAGCTCAAGTCTATAGGATTGTTATTAAATTGAACGATAGGGTGTCGCAAAGGAGGATAGTTTCCGAATTATACATCAAATACGTATTCACATATACAAAAAATACATGTAAAACTATGGACCAGTTTGTGCATATACATTGACGTGTATAAATTTTTTGTTCCCTCCTATCCCAAAGCAAGTGTAAATGGAATTGATATTGATATATTATTATTATTGATACGATTATTAGTACACGGGCGTTCTGGCTCTATATAGTTGGGGGAAATCCAGCTAAATGGAAATACATGTAAGTTCTTAGAGTGAGACTGACTTGAGGAGCAGGGGATAATTGGTATGTGTAATGTGGGGCTGACTGAGTTAGTGGGACACGGCGTGATGATTAAAGGGCCCGATGAAATCAAGCTGCCGTGGCTCTGAGTACTGATCCATTCCATTGAAAAACCCGCCTATTCTTTTACACGACTAATATCTCATTATATGCAAATAGGATTAAGAAGACCATCCTTTAAAACAAATTGCAGGGATAAGAAGAAACCTGTTTCAAGCCTGACTCCCCCTTTCCCGTAATAATAATAAAAACGGAAAAGTATAGAGAGAGAGAGAGAATAATACAAGATGAAAAAAATTATTATATAGTCAAAAGAGAGTCAACACTCCATGAAATTTCTCTATATTAAATCCAGTAATAATAAGTGTTTAACTTACGAGTCATCAGACGTACATTTAAATATAGATAGAAGTGTAGCTTTCGAAGCATCTTTCATTCACGAGTATATTTGACACATTGCTCGAAGGGACCCTCATATTTACCCTGTTATATTTCTTGATAAGATTCCATGCTTTACATAATATACGGCTTTTGTATGGGGAATTCTAACAGGGGCAAGTTTATATACTTAAGGGGAATGTTTTTACAGCCTGGGCAATGGAACATGACAGGTCAACTTAGCATCCCCAATCCCCATTTTGTTCATTTAATTATGGTAATAAATACATTCTCTCTCTCTCTCTCTTTAGAATTGACTGGAGCTAAAACAAGCTACATCGCATCGTAAGTATCAAAAATGTAATAATAATTCCAATTAATTGTTTTACATTGTTTGGTTCCGAAAAAATTACACATGTAAATTATTTAAAAAATGATACAGTTATTCCCCACTAAGTTTTCTCACATTAGTTTGTGTAATTGTGAGGATTTTTTTGACAGCTCCTGCCCTAACATTATCAGAATAATTAGTTTGAGTTTTAAAAAATTATTTATGATAAGTTATGGATAGCAAATATATTTTCCACTCATCTTTTGAGTATTTCTACGTGTGAGGATGCAAACATTTCTCGAAATTTATGATCTGCTGGGGAAATTTGTGTAACAATAAGGTAATAAGTATTTTTTCTCACTCGCTCAATCCCTGTACCATTTGTATATCCCTTCTTACGTATAATATAATGACAAAGAATAGTATACGGTAGGAGGAATAAGGCATGGAGTGTTATAGTATAGAGTATAGAGAAAGGTTCAAAGGGGAGCCGGCTTGACTCGGCAGAAAAACCAGACTATGTTCAAATCCAATTTGTTCACAGCTTCTTATTTTACTCGCAACCCAATGCTTACACATAAAATAACAATAAATGTTTTTGTGTCTAATGTGTGGAATTTTTTATTCGAGTTTGGAGTGTTGTTTTGGAAAACTGCTCTGGAGCTTTCTTCCACAATCAATGTTTAGTTGAGGGTTAGTAATAATAAGAGTATAAGTAGCCAGTTGTGGTGCGTTTTAAAATGAGATTATCTCCCTATTACAAGGCACTTATCATTAAATTTGATATAAATATATTTACAAGAACGGTAGTTACATCTAAAATTAGCTGGGTGCCAGGAAGGGAGAGAGCTTTTGAGATAGATCAAGAGGATCCGCGTGTGTTTGAGTTCACATGCAATGCATAGCATTTGATTATGAGTTAGTGTATATAAGATTATATTAAGCTTTGAAATTATTATGCATTGAATTGAGAGCTGATTCCCTTGTTGTAAAATAACATTATCGGTCTCTAGCCTCATTTTTTTCCTCTTTCCTGTCCTCCTTCCATTTCTCGACAAGTTATTAGGTGTAAATTATTGAAGGTTGGGTGGCTCAAGGAACGGTCTGAGAGCTTTGTATTTAAGAGTATACGACGTACGTACGTAAGTAGAAATAAATGGACATGATCCTATTTATTGAGCTTGCTTCTTCTTTTAGCATGGATAATTCAGGATTCACTAATGTGGAAACTAAGTTATGTTGAAGGAGTAAATAGTACTTCGCCCCTGCTTGAGCTTTACATTGAATGTTAATGTGCGTAATTTTCAAAAGTGAGAAGCTTTGTTTTTACATGGTTGAGTTGGTTTTTTTGATGAGAGCTGAATACATAATTTGTCTCAATTGGTTACTCTCTTTGCTTGTTTTTCATCAATATTTATTAATTTTTCAAGGAGTTGTTATTCGTAAACCATTTTTTACACTCCTTCCCCCTAAATTCCTCTCATTCCAATTTAATTCCTATAAAGGAAATTTTTTTCCAGTTTATTTGGTAGGACGAAATTTTTTCTACACGCGTCAGTATTACCAGAAAATGTTTGAAACGAAGTATATTGCGGTACGGTGGAAGAAATATATAGTAAACTATCAAGTACTAGAGTAGATACTACTAGTAATTTGAGGAAGGAGCCAACCCTGGATTGACCATAATTAGAGAATCCGCTCCTGCCATGATTTATTTGATTTGATCCACTTTTAGGAAAAGAAAATCATCGGGGAAAACCATATCCGAGGAAATTCTAAGTATGGGCTAGGCCTCACTGATAAATTAATGGTTGCGTGCCGACTTGTAACTTTAGTAGCCTTCTCCTTGCACTTTTAGTTTCTCCATGTATTCATTATTCTATCAAATATTTTCTTTTTCCCGTCTAAACTACCTTCAAATATATCTTTAGCGTCATACCATGGTCCCGTGATTTTAATTCATTCTACAGTACACATGTCTTGGTATTTCTTATGCACAAGAATCTATGTATGTACATATGGGGCGAAGCCTGGACCTATGGACCTGCATAGAAATAAGTGTGAAGGCTCAAATTGAATTTTATTTCACGCTGTGAACTATCGACCGTTTCCTATAAGACGCTTCTTGCCGCGCTACTGGATTCATTCCAATTGGAATACTGA
>JAQFXU010001516.1:0-28294 GCA_034693705.1 Spatulosminthurus flaviceps | reverse complement strand
GTCCGGGGAAAAACCCAGTGGGAAAAAACCCCTTTCCTTGAGCAAAATTACAAACCACCCTCGGGATTCGAACCCGAGTACGACTCAGACGACCTCGAATAAAAATGTTACATACACACATCATATATATATTTCGAGTCTCAGAACGTAGGAAATAAACATTAACATATTCACATGAAAGGAGATACAGACTAACACACGTGGCTGGAGAGAGAAATCCAGTGCGGAGTAAAGACGCTCATCAGGTCGTGGATGCAGTTGAGGGATGCAGATTAGATGTAAATAACCTCCGTAGCTCACCTCGTCCTTAGACTTGTCGGCGATAGTCAAATCTGAACCTGTACTGTCCAGTCTCGTCCGAGTGCAGCCGACCTTCGACCTCTTCAACAGCCTGGGGCAGCCCGCCATCATCCTCTCCACGCTTCGTATGAGAATGTTCAGGAGGTGTGTCAGCGACAGTCAGGGGGGAAAAACAAGACGATTTCAGCCACACGGAGTCACCAGGTCACAGAGATAGACACGGAACCCTTTCCTCGGTACTCCCACCTTTAGTTTTGCAGCAACTCTTCATCCCTTCGTCCTGACGGAAGTAAATGATCCATTAGAGGCCCCTGGTTTTTTTCGGGTAACCATTGCGGGCATGCACGTACCATTTTAAGAACCGACGGAAGTGAAGACACTGGGAGAAACCGGCTTGGAAAGAAGGAGAAGTAAATAGAATGTTGGGGAGGCGAGGATGAGCTCAGAGCCACGCGGCTATCACTTGCTAGGCATGGCAGCCTCCATGCGGTGGCACACCTTGGGATAGGAAAGAATCTCTTATCTCAAAAGAGCTAAGCGAGATAACGCCTGCAATAATTTACAATATAAGGATCTTGACTACACTTATGAGGTTTAAGCCGAAGTCTGAAACTCTGTCGTTGTTGTCGATTTTCAAATTGGATAAGGGACAAGTTTCTGGATATTATCACATTTTATTGTTGATTTTTATCATTGTGACGGAATCATTTGAGTTGAACCCGTTATTTCCACAATTAAACGAAATATTTTTTGTCACTTTGGGAAAAAGATTTGAAATGATACTGCCTTATTTTAAATTAATGATAATAATCAATATTATTACTATCCGTGGTTGGCGTAACCTTAGCGGGAGGTTCGTACTTCGCGGTCTGCATCCTGATTGGCTTAAAGCGCACTCACTATGGCCTTGATTTAGGCTTGCCCACGGAGTGGGCTGTGAATGCTCGTAATAGTTTAATAACACAAATTTAACATTCAACTCTCGTGCGAACGACCAAAAATGTAGCCTAAAATTAGCAAAAACTTTGGCTGATGTGCACCTTTTAAAAAAATTCAAAAATATTAGTCAATTATAAGTGTTCATCAAATTGGTGAAATTAAAAGATCCGAAAATAAACACGCCGTTTTAGAAAATACCAAGAGAAAAATATAAATTTTAAAGCGTATAAATGCATTTAGACTAATGCATTTATAAAAACTCCCTAACAAATTTTCATCATCTTTTTCAATTTTTGTACAATTAATTGCACCCTGTTTCGTTAAATGAGGTTTCACTGAAGACCAAGTTAAATTTGAAAGAGGCTGTTAAAATCAGCTTTGCATCCATCTCTGCATTTCTCCTTTACAAACGAAGGTATTTTCAGTCAACAATTTCGTTAGTAATTAATGCGTCAAGTTTAACGCGGATTTTGGAATTTTATTTTGTTTGAATCTGATATTCCGAATTTTGCAAATTTGAAAAACAGTTCTAAAAGGTTCAACCGATTCAAAAAGTCTATCTGCGCTATTAGCGGAACAAAATTGGAATTTTTTTAATGTCTTGGAAAAATCTTGGAAATTCGAATCATTCAACTTCATTTTAGATTTTGTTTTCAAAATTGCTGGCAATGGATGAAGTGTAAAAGTCAATATGTAGTTGTACGTATTTGAAAAAATAGTTATACCAAAATGCACCCTAAAATGTTGGAGAGTTTAACTGTCACAATTTGAGTAAGTTGGACCAATTCATAGAACCATTTCTCAATTTACAACTGCAGAGGTTTCACGCTGATTACATATTTTCTACAATTCGTTCAAATTTACTTATAAACAGATACATTAAAAACAATTTCCTAAAAATACTAACAAAATATTGTGCGGAAAGGAAATTTTGAAAAACAAAACGAGAGCAGCGAGGTCAATGATTGGAGCGTGTGAGCAACTGGAGTGTAAACGTGGGCAAAGTAGAAATCGTCAAGTAATAGTAAGGAATAATTTTATTGGTAATAGCGCTCCACCCGTGGCACTTTGAATTGTATTTGATAACTTTAATTCAAAATGAAATCGAGGTGCTAATATATTCTTCAAATTAAAAATTCGTTAAAATGGAAAAATTCAATATTTTTTGTTGAAATCCTGTAATAATTGACAATAATAATTAACAATAATTATCATTGTTAAAAATAAATCGCTAAAGTTGTCAAATACACTTCAAAAATTTTGAAATTCTGTCCCAAGGTGTTTTATATTGAAAATCTGCAATAATTTCCAACAGTTTTCATGGTTTGAAATAATTTTGAAAAAAAATTATAAAATCTAAATTTAGAAAAACAGAGGATTAGAAAATGCGCTAGTTCAAAAAAAAATATTTTCTTAAAATCTTATTTTCCAGTTGGCGAATTTAAGATTTTTTAGGTTTGTTGTTGTTAGTTAATGATTAAGAATAGAGTTAAGAAATTGATTGGTAATTTGCAAATTATTCTCCGAAATTTTCTGGCTGATAATTTCATGATTACCGTCGTCATCAATCGTCTCAATTCCAGGTAAAAATTGGACCTGGTTTAACATGGCTCAGATGAATGATAAAAAAATATACATGACAAATTTACAAAATAAATTGACGATTCTAGTTGTTTCTTGTCTTGTGTTCAGCGGTTCGAGTCCAAACGGTATTTTCAATAAAAGAATTTCGTTAGTATTTTACTGGTCAAGTTTAACGCCAATCATGGAATTTTAACTTTTGTGTAAACTTCTTTATTAAAGATATTTTACGGCTAGGTGTTAAAGGGAATCTTGGTGTAAAAGTATAATGACATAAATTAGCACTGCGTTTCAATATGATGATAGGATTTTTTTAAATGTGAAAATTAGTTCCAAAATGTTCAATCAAATAAAAAAAGGCTATGAGAGCTAGTAGCGCAACTGATTCCGAAAACGCTTGTCAACGCATTTTTTAAAACGTCTTGGAAATTCAAATTACCAAATTATAACAAAATTCATGACCACACTCGATATTTCCATCCAAAGTTCAATTTCAGTGGAAATTCGAATCATTCAACTACAGTTTTGATGTTTCTGCCAAAATTGTTGAAAATATATAAAATGCAAAAATCAGTCTGTATTTGTATGTATTTGAAAATTCTCTCTCAAAAAAATAAGTGTACAAAAATCCACACTAAAATGTTGGAGAGTTTAAATGTTTAAATTTAAGCCTGTTGGATCAATTCATATGAGCATTTCTCAATTTAACACTGCAGAGGTTTCACGCCGATTACATATTTTCTAGCATTAGCCCAATTTCATTTTTCGACAGTTTATCCAAATTGAGCTTTGTGCAGGTACATGTTGTCAGGGTCTGAAGGAATGAAATGTCTGACTTGCAAAGGAGCTCGGAAAACGTTGCTAGTGTTATGACAGACTTTCCTCCTCTATATTTTTGTTATTATTTACATGAAATTCAATTGGAATTTTCAAACTTTCCAGAATTATCATTCCACTCATCCTTCCAAGCGTCAAATATTGCTTTAATAAGTAAAGTCATTCGTATTGTTACCCCTATGGGGATTTTTTTTCCAAATTATACTTTTATTTTCTAATATCTTCAATTCTCCATGTACCACATTTTTTTCAATAACCCACCAATTTCATGAACATTTAATTTGATTAAAACAAAATTTGCCTTATAACTCTTAATCGTAAATAATAATAATTTCCTTAAAATACGAACAAAATATTGGGTGGAAAGGAAATTTTGAAATTTATTTGGAAACTTGGAAAATGTGTTAGTGGCGAAAATATTAGAAAAAAAAGGATTTTTAATTTTCCAACTTATAGTTTGTACGCTGTAATTTTAAAGCATTTAAGCTTAAAAAATCAGTCTCAAAAATATTCTGAGCGCTAGAATAAATATAAAAAAGCACAATTAAAATGCTTTTCCAATAATCACAACGCTAGGCCAAACAGGGGACGTTTAATTATTCGAAACTTGAAAGAAAACGATCAAAATTCTCTCACAATTTTGAATCCCTTGAGCTATTTTTCGAAAAATTATTAACAACTTTAATTTTATATTTTTAAATGAAAAAATGAATGAATTGACGCGTGAAAAGTGGCTTTGGACTAAAATTTTCTGTGGACAACGCAGATCAATGTAATTTGGTTAAAATTTTTATTGGAAATGTAGCATATTTAACTAGCCACACGTAAAAGATACGACACGACAATTGCACATGCAAAATATCCATCTTCTTTAAGGAGTTTTGGAGGAGCCACATAAAATTGGAGTTACTAAGTTAGTGTTTTCATCGCCGTCTGCCGAATAGCACAGAAATTATTGAAGAAAAACATAAATTTTCATTTAATTAAAATTCGTTAGCATGCCAAAACGTTTTGCTGTTTAATGTAGACGCCGATGAGAGAATTTCTCGTTAGTAATTGTGCAAGCATGCAAGATTGCAAATTCAAATGATGGAGTTGTTGGAATTGTGTGGAACGATTTCAGTTTAAGAGACGCAGCCAGGGTGTATAGACCTGCATATTTATCCAGGAAGACTTTAAAGTAAGACTCTCCTTCCAGGTTGGGCTCAAAATCCCCATTGATTGTATTTTTATGCTGTAAGGGATTTATTTGTGTGTATTTGACTGGAAAAAGACGGAAGACCGTGCTAATTTTCGTTAAATCAACCCCCCACATCTTCCCTCCATCAGAAGATAAAAATACAACCAAGGAAGACTTTGATCCACAAAATTGTGATCCTTCAGGATTGTCATAGCTCTCATTGAGCTCCAATGAGCTGTTCAAAGGATACAACCATGGCAAGATTTAAAGGACCCTCCTTAACAGGCCCAATGGGGGGCACGGTAAGATAGCAGTTCCGATAGCTCCTTTCGCGATAAGTTTAATTTGGCTACAGCTCATTCACTTTACTTTCAACAAAGCTGTTTTGATCTACGAAAGGTTTCAGAATTTACTAATTCAAGGGTTGGATTGTTGCAAACCCCTAATACGGATACATGCTTCCGCCGAAGATAACTGTTCAATGCTACCCTAATTATGAATATACAAAATACTCAAGTGGCGTCAAAGCGTTACAATAAAATTGCAATTATCAATGCGTAGAACTGACCCATCGAATTACAAATAAAAGGAAAAATAATTTGGAGCAAAGCTTGTACGCGGGAAAATCACAAAAATAAATGTTAATTCAAGCATTGAAGACTCCATAAGATTGAAATTTGAACGAACAGTTTTTAATATATTCGTTCATTTTAATACTCGTCGTTTTGGAAGATTTGAAATATTTTCGAGTACCTTGAAAGCAGTAGCAAAAGTATTACTACTTTTCAAACTCACGCAAGAACGTTTAATTGGGTATATAATTCAGCAATAATATCAGAAAAATTAAAGTAATTAATTGGATTCTGGTAAAACATTTTTTCCTTGTTGCTTTTCCCATAATTTTTTTTGATTTATTTGTACACAGTTCGTAGGAGCTTTAAAAATTGTGGTACGAAAAATATTACAAAAATTCTCGAAATTCAGTTATTCTTATACATCATATAAGTTTCAAGTCTTTTAAAATTTTTGAAAATATTTTTAACCAGTTAAAATTATAACAGATAAACATAAATCAGAGTAAATTCCGTACATGAAAATATTTTGGAGTTAAAATTGTAAAAGACACAAGAAAATCGTCACGAAAATAACTTCAAGATTCATTCAGTTTTTGGCATTGACAAAAGCCTAAAAACCAATAAATTGCAAGACATGCTTCTAAAAAGGACGATCTGAGTTCACGGAAAATATCTTGAAACATGCGTTTTAATAATATTTAAAGCTTTCGGTAGGAAATTGAAGATTTCCAAAAAAAATCCTAATTTCCTCCCATCTTTTTTTGTCTCAATGTATAATATTTCTATTTAGTTTAGAATTTTAACTCCAATAAATTAAATTATCATGGAGGAAAATCCACAATAGATTTTCAAAATCACATTTGATGTGCTTTAAAAAATTAGTTTATTTCAAACAAGGAATTTAGTTTTTATCCAATTAATAATCTTTCCTCCTCCACCCGAATCGTTTTTTTTGTAGAAGTTCGACACTATTGAAAACTATTGAAAAATGTGTGAAAGTTTCAAGAGAAATTCTAAATTCAAAGTAGGGACTATTTCCGAGTAAGAATTAGTAGTACGTTTTTTAAATATTTTGTGAAAATATTCGCCAACCTTTTATACTAAATTAAGAAACGAATTTTATATAAATTGCGATCCATGTGTAGCAGCGGAGAAAATGACCGTATTTTTACATGATGCAAGCACTCACTTGTGGCTCTAACCTGCAAACTGCTCTAACCAGCAGTTTTGCACCATATCCACATTAAATTTGTGCACTTTTGAGCTAATTTCATGAAGTGAAGTTCAACTATTTCAAAAATAAAAAAAACATTTTCTAATAAACCAGATTTTCTAAAACATAATCAATTTAAAAAAGCTATGGATCGTAAATTAAAATACTTATTCGCCCTGCAATTCAGAAAAATCCAATGATCTAGGCAAGCCCGTAAAAAAATTTTAAGTTGTAATTTTTAGCATAGATTTTACTTATTTTTATTTTATTTTAAATCCTTTCATGTACTGTAAAATTCACGAAATGTTTGTTGTACATGTTTTTAACACAATTTGTCAAGATTAAATCTACAAGGTTTTCTTCTCGTGGTTACAAAAAAATGTAATTTATGGGTCAAAAACATGAATCTTGTCTTGTGACAACAAAAATGGCCCCACAGAAACTACTCTAACCTGTTGCATCTACGATTATTAAGGATTAGTCCTGGCACCTACGAAGAAAATAATTAAACGGCGTCCCAATTTGTCAAAATAAATGAGTTTGGTTTTGTCCATAAGAGGTTATTTATGTACTCTTGTTGTCAAAATGGTCGGCAAATAAAAATAACTTTGACCATTAGAAAAACCATATTACACAATAATACTTGGTCTCATTAAGCAAGTTACATCAACATTGACAGCAATAGCTGTAAAAATTAAGAATCAATTAAGAAATTAGCAAAATTTCAGAGTACGCCATTTAAAAAGATAGAAGTGACCAAAAGTTAAGAAAAAACGGTATTTTTTGCCAAAGTTTTGAATACAGAGCTTATTTAAAAAGTTTTTTTTGTCAAATATCCAAATAAATTTAAGAACTATAAATTTTTTAATTAATTATTTTCCTGTTTAATTTTAAAAACATGAATTTAAAAAAAGAACTTGCGAAATTTGCGGAATACATATAAAAATTCGGTGTAGCAATAGTGATAGGTAGTTGCTGGAGATATTTTGTGGATTGTCGAATATTACTCTGATTTTCTGTCTCTAAGATTCTCACTTTTCCACTTTCAGCAAAAAATATCGAAATGCTCATTTTGTGTCATTTTGTGTTATGCTTTTCTCAATTTTTTTCAACGTGGAATAAATTAATAATAATTGAGTTTTACCTCAAAACCAAATAAGCTGAAACTGTGGAAAAACCTCAGGCTTTAGCAAAGCAAATGTCGATTGAAATATATTTTCGTTGTATTTGACGGTTATGATAAATTTTGGTGGGTAAAAATTACCTGGTCAGATAAGAAAAACAAAGTGATGAACAAGTACTGCTAAGTTTAGCGCCATTTGCTTATGTAACTCACAATGCTTCAGTCGGTAGAAAATTTGTAAACACTCGTGTCACGTTGGGATTCATGGAGAAGTGACTTCTTCTTGTTTAACTAATAATTAAAATAAGGCAGTATCATTTCAAATCTTTTTTCCAAAGGGACAAAAAATATTTCGTTTAATTGTGGAAATAACGGGTTCAACTCAAATGATTCCGTCACAATGATAAAAATCAACATTCAAATGTGATAATATCCAGAAACTTGTCCCTTATCCAATTTGAAAATCGACAACAACGACAGAGTTTCAGACTAACTACTTCGGCTTAAACCTCATAAGTGTAGTCAAGATCCTTATATTGTAAATTATTGCAGGCGTTAAGGTTTAACATAAAAAATAACCACATTTGCAATTTGTATGCGACAGATTTTCAATTTGGGAAAACCATGAATTTCTGAATAAGCGTTGGAAAAGGGAGAGAAAATTTAAACTGAGATAAAATTATATAATTCTCGGAAATGTTTTACTTTGACAAATTTCTGCGTGTTAATTTATAATAATTGATGACGGTGAAAAAATAATATTTGAAATTATCTGTCTGTAAACCAATATGGAGGATTTTAATTGAGCGGTCAATATACACTTCCTTAGCTTTTTTCCCGCCTTTTCCTCCTTTATATTTTCTCATGCATAAATCTGACTGAGGTTGACAAATTTTTGTTCGTTGGAGTTAGACGCCGGTTACAGAATTCAAACCTACAGACCTCAGCCTGGAAATAGTGTTATAATTGATCTATAAATACATGTCGAAGAAACATCAATAAAGTGTACAAACGAGATTTTATTTGCAAAATGGTTTTTTTGGTTGAAAATGTCTTTATTTTCTGTCCAAATTATTTTAATATAAAGTTTTATCTACTATTCCGATTTAATTTTGAAACCTTATTTAAAAAACGTTGGAAATGTGTATATTCATTTTTTCTAACAACGCGGTCGAACTAAAATAATATTTCGAGGATTTTTTCTCTTGTTTTGGCTTCCTTAAATTCTCGCACAATTCTTCTTTCATGAAAAAACATTGAGATGTGAATTTGATGTGCTGCAGTGTATTAAAATATCTCGATACGGGACACTTGTAGTTGCTAACCCGATATTGCGGAAACGAACCTAAAATATATTCAACGTTTATACCTAATCGGTGGGATGTTAAATTATGGTTGGCGTTAAACTTGAACCATAAAATAATTGTGAATTTAAACGCACTGCGCCATGGCGTGGTGAGTTTTTCTTCAAATTACACACACAAAAGCACATTTGTCAAATTCACTTTTTAGCTTATAATTCAGTCCCAAATATGTAATGCTTCGAGAGAAAAATAAATTTTGTCAGATGTGAAAAGAATTTTTTGAATTTTATTTAGGAGACTAATAAATTTTTCATTGGGTCTGTACATTTTTCCATGACTAAGGCCTAACTAAGGTACTTGGTTAAGGTTCGGGTATAAAAAATACTCCTACATGCGCCCCCCCCCTTTGTGGATTTTTCCCTTTTGCAAGTTTCCATCCAAAATTTAAATTCACTCGCAAATTAAAAACTTAAAAATCAACAATTCGTAAGATAACATGAATTTCTGAAATCTTGGTTTCAACTTCCTTGTAAATCATAAAATTTATAAAATCAAGAAAGGAGCTTTTCGGAACTGCTTTCTTCCCGGGTCACCTGTGGTGCTGACAAATAATAACAAAAGCGACCGATGGTATTTATTGACCTTCAGTCTCAAGCACTTGAAAATTATTAGAATCGGCAATCCTAAAAAGAAATTTATTCTACCCAAATTTTTTCACTAGGGCCAGGGCCGGGAAAAAACTTGGAGGGTTTTGCAAAGGAAGCTCAAATAAATCCCATTAAAATTACCATTTTCAAGGAAAATTCTGCGTGTTTATAAGAAAACTCAAAAGAAAAACGAAATTGTCTTAATTTTATTTGTTTTTGAATTGGTTTTTTAAACGAAAGGATTCGTTTTTTGGATTTATTCGTGTCTTTTAACTCTTTGTATTCAAGCGTTCATTTTTAGTAGAGTAACGTTTACTGAAAAAATATTTCTAACGAGAAACGTTTCCCATCACAAGCTACTCCCTTTATGCCAAGCTTTCACGCCACGCAATGTTTCAATTGACACAGAGTCGAATTTGGAGAGTCAGATTTTGGAGTCTTGCCCATTTTAGGGAAGAATGCAGGGAAAAGCCATAAAGATTGAAAGCACACTCCAGGGTAATGAAATGATTCAACATGAGATGGAAAAGTCGATAAAATTGATGTGGTTTGAATTGAGGGAAAAAAACGAGCTCATGAGGCATGGACGGAAGCAGCTTCTGGTAAGAATTTGTCATATTTAAAGATTTCAATCATACAAATTTTTTACTTGTTCAGAGAACGTCTTACAATTCCCTTCAACATTCAGAAGTTTCACAAGTATCTCTAAAACGTAAAATACATAATAATTTCCTTGGTAATTGAATATTTACAAACAAAGTCAAACATTTCTGCCGAATTTTTATATCTCTCCTCGAAGATATATTTTCGAGTACCTTGAAGAGCACTCTATAACAATAAATTCAACCACTTGAACCTTACAATTAACAAGGACCACCAAATAAAAAAAGTATTTCCAATTCTGAGATTCAGGGGGGGGAATTAATTGTATACATAACAAAAATTGAGCAATATCATTGGAACAGAAAAATTCAAATTATCTCCAAAACTCTTTACCAACGCAACGAGAAGAAGGCATAATGGGGAAATTAAATTCTGCCGTAGGAGAAGAAATAGTAGCTATAGTTTTAAAAAGTGGAGCATGAAAATCATTTATACAGCAAAACCTAATCTAAAGTTCGAAAGATTGTGAATTGTGTTTAAATTCTTATATCATACAGTATACTGAGTCAGTTATGCCTATTCCCAATGGGGGAAATCGGATCAATATCTCCCATTGAATTGTTATTCTCACAGCTCTCCAACAAAATTCTACAAGTAGACGGATTATTAAACGGTATATTTCCAAATGTATTGTGTTGGTGCCCAAGTATTACAATGAAATTACGAAATAATTAGTAATACTTTTATATCGCAGTCTTGATTTTTAACTGCATGAAAAAATATTCTGGAGCTTAGAATTAACGCCATAATGGTCCGCTTGACCTCAAGATGACAACTTCATTTTGCACACACAATCTAAGTTTGTATTGAATTGAATATGTTTGAAATTTTATTTTCAAGCATCATTATCAGTTGCACCATTTTGTAAAAAAAATGTATGCCCTATCCCTACCATTGCTCTTACAATTGGGTCTTCAGTACATTTCCTTAGAATACATTTGAAAGTGAGAGGCCCTCTCCAACATCCTCTTGTGTTAAGAAGTGTATGGGTGCAGGGCAAAATCAAAAATCGAAATAAGTCCAAAAAGTGATGTGGATTTTTATTAGGGGGCAAAAAATTTCATGGTTTGAATTTATCATGAAGAAAAATGTAGACAAACTCACCCTGTTTTATCTCCGTTTAAATACATGTGACGGTTGCCAATTGGAAGGTCCACTAAAACTTATGCAGTCCAGATTCGTGGTAATAAATTTATATTAAGCTATGTTAGCAAATATGTTTTTACAAAATTAACTTAAACCGGTTCAATTCCACCAGTCAAGCTTGGCCTTTTTTGGGGTATTTTTGAGCTAAAAAAGGAGGTTTAAAATAATTTTAATAACTCCTTTTCTCTTACAAGTTTAATGTTTGGAAATGGGAAATGTAACCGGACATTGTAGCTCCGTATTGAATTATAACAGGAAGTGGCAACACATTTATTTTCCTTTCATTTTCAACTGATCAAGTTTCACGCCGATTGTAAAAGTGGGTCGAGGGTGATGGAAAGTGCTTGAAAATTTACAAATGGAATATACAATTTTCCACCTAAAATGATTAATGTGAAATTGTACACAAAATGAGAGATTAGAGAAAAGGTTTTGAAAAAGAGCCAGAGGTGTTTAAGGTTATAGGATGGATTTTAAGTACCGGTTTAGTTCGGCGCCGATTAATAATTTTGATTTTGTTTCTTTAAGGCCTTCAATCAGATCTTCTCCTGTCAACCGTATTCCTCACAATATTGTATCTGAGGATGTGATTGTGGAAAACAATTCATTCAACCGAAAAAAATTTCAGTATTTAATGCTTCGTTTATTTTTTCACAGAATAAAAAAAAATTTTTACCTAAAATTACACAATCAATTTAATTTAGCTACAGTTATTTGAGATTTACTCTACTTTCAGCAACGCTATTTTGTTATCTGAAAGGTTCCACAAATTACTATTTTAGGGATTTGGTTGTATTTCATGGGAATGAATCCAGTCTCAAAAACGTTTAATCATGTACATATAACAAAAAATGAGTAACATAAAATTGAAAATCAAAAACTCTTTAGCAACGAGAAGAAGGTGTAATGGGGAAATTAAATTCTGCGGTTGGAGCAATGTGAGCAACTGGAGCATGCACGTGGTTAAAGTAGAAATCCACAAATTATTTTATTATTAATTTATTCTTGATATTAGAAATCCGTCAAAATGGATGTGCTCTGTATTTTTTGGTGAAAATTCCTGGTTTTTACGCTTAAACACATTTTGAAATTGTAAACCTAATTATAGAAGATATTCTAACGGTATTCATAAATAATTGGAACAGTTGTAGGCTTAAGTTTTTTCGAATTACTCAAGGGGTGAGTTTTGACGCCGATTATGGATTATACACGTTTCGCGGGGCTTCATTGGACGATAGCTTCATTGCCTGTTGCTGGGAGACGTGGTAATTTCATTGCATGAATTCATTGATGAATTTTTTAATGTGTTAAATTACGGAAATTTTTTCTTTTTGCTTTAATATTTTTTCCGCGCCTGGCTAATAGTAGCTACAATTTTTTCCAGCTGTAAAAATCCTTTGTAAGTTGTAGAAAAAGGTCGTACAAGTTGAACGCCGATGAGGTAATTTCTGATTGATTATTGCATTCTGTGCGTCCAAATTAAAAGTAAACAATTGTTTGTCTGTTGAAAAACATATCATTAAAGGAGAAAATGCCACCTTTATTTATTTTAAGCTTCATATATCACCGTTTTAAACAGTCCAACCTGAACTGGACCCACACAATTGGGGCCTGAGCAGGATTCTGCATGTATGAATTTAAGACATTCTACAATCGTTTTTTGATTTATTTGCATTTGGATCATGCATGGGAGCTTTAAAACTATAGTACAACAATATTTCAAAAAATCTCGAAATTCAGTTATTGTGACGTCACACACCAAGTATTTTTAAATAAATTAAAATGTTAACACTTTAAAGAATTTAAACATAAATAACAGTAAATTCCGTACATGAAAATATTTTAGAATTAAAATTGTAAAATACACAAGAAAATCGTGACCAAAATGTTTTTCATTAAATTAAAGATTCATTCAGTGTCGGCATTGTGCAAAAATCGTAGAACATTCTGAGCAATAAACTGCAAGGCGTGTTTCCAAAAAGGACGATCCGAGTTCCCGGAAAGTAGCTAAAACCGTACGTTTTTACAATATTTAAGGCTTTCGATTGGAAATCCCAGATTTCCAAAAAATTATTATTTCCACCTAAGATTTTGTTGTCGTTATTGTATAACATTTCGATTCGGTTTAGAATTCACTCCAATAAATTCAAATGTCGGGGTGAAAAATGTACAATGGATTTTAAAAATCACATTTGTGTTTTAAAAAATGAAGCCTGCTTCAAACAAGGAATTTAATTTCTTCTCCAATGAATATATTTTTTCCTGCTCCACCAGAACGGCTTTTTTGTAGAAGTTCGACGCCGATGAGAGATTTTAGCATAAGCGATTTAGACCTAAGTTAAAGCAGGTTCGACAATATCGCTTCACACGTTGTAAGAAGTCTACTCATTGCAAAAAAATGGAGAGCCAATTAGAGAGAATATAACATCTGGTGAAAATTTTAGTAACGTTTTAAGATACATATTTCTAGGTAAAAAAACTTCTGCGCAGGGGCCTGACAATGAGCAGAATTGTGACAGCAGCCTAAAAATATAAAAACTCAAATTCAAAACCCTTCTGCAAATACTTACACCGTCTTGAAATATTATTTCAAATGATTTGAAATCCCATTTTTAAACAATTAAAAAATTTCAAATATATTCCCTACATGGAGTCGAACAGAAATGTCAAAAGCAGGATTAAAGCGCTTAATAAACCAATCAGAGCAGGACCAGTGTCAAATTTAAATTATTTTGGATTTTTTGGAACAATAAATCCAATAGGAACAGTCACAACAATTGCGAAAGCATTGAAAACCATTTCTTTTAATTCCATAAATTTAATAGGAATTGAATAGAGATTTTTCAAATAAACCCTACGGTTTTCCACAAAAATAAAAAAAAATTTGGAAAAATTTCTTCCAGTTTCAAAATGAAATTGAAACATCAAAATTGATTTGAATTACAAATGCGTTCTATAGCGGTGTCGACATTATTCCCGGGATAATTTTCTGACTTTAGTGTCCGTAAAAGAAAATATTCATTTTAAAAAATTCAAAAATTCAAAGCTAACCTCGCCGTTATAATTGTAATTGAATTAACTTTGTTAAGTTCTGCGAATAGCTACAATAATTTAATATTTGCTACTCTACCAACTACAGAATTAGTACAAAAAGGATTTTTACTTTTGTTTAAACCATGTTGACGTAGTGGAAGAAAGTATGCACATACCACCACTGTATAAAAGGTACTTATTCTTATAAAGGGTTTATATATAAGCTTCTACCTGTTCACGGTGCTCAAAATTTAATTAACAATAAAAATTTATAGCCTTCAGCTACCTCAAACTGAGCGTAAAACCATTAATTAATAAGACAAAGGGAATGAAAGTAAATGTACATGTCGTCGGCTAAAGTGCAAAAGAGGCTATAATTTTGTTTTTCCCATAACGTTCCGAAAATTTTTAGCTCCTTTTGCACTTTAGCAGGCGATTTATTGCTCATACCCTCCTATAAGCTTTCAACATTTTATTATGGCCAAACTATATAAATATGTACTAGAATAAGATTTAAGCTTTCAGCCACCTAAAACTCAGAAGGAAAGGAATTGATTGGTTGTATGTAATTGGCACGTGTTTGCTTTCCCAATGTCAATTTAGAGGTGCTTTTGGTTTCGGTACCACTACAACCCTTCTCTTAGATTTATATAAGGTTTTAATTAACTCCACACACTAAACCATTCAATTTAATTAAGTTAAACATTCACAATTGATTTCACGTGTTGACGCAGGTACTTTGCTGTATCTCATAGTGTTTGTTCCTACACATGCATTTCCACCTAAAGCAGACTTACCTGTGTCCACTGGAAATATCCAATCAAAAACAATTGATTTTACCCACGCCGCACCATGGACTATTTCAAGCTCTAGAGAGGAAACCCACTCCAGTAAAGTCCAACTCAACTGGAAATGGCAAATCATTTTCCCCTTGCCATTCCTTCATTGAGCTTGTCAAAATAACGTTCTCAGATTTTATTAGAACAAACTGTTTATATTAATAATATTAATCTTGTAACATTTTACTCACAGTTAATTAGGGCGCCGCTGCCATAAAAAATGAAATCTCCTAACGAAGCAGGGACGTGGGAGGAAGCTTATTCGGGGATTAACAGAAAGTCCTCCCAATTACTCGCGTTAAAATCAACAGGGTGCCTCAAAATGCTCAATCATAAGGATTTGCAATTGAATTTCATCTGTGCTGGAATCCTGTCCGAAATGGGGTTATTGCCGTTGAAGATGGGACGAAGTTCGGGCTTAGTGTCTTTGGAAAGATCAAAGAAGCAGGCATGGGTGAATTATGCCGTGAGATCACTCTGTGCCCTTCATTTAGCTCTTTCGATTTTCCGAATTTTGGAGTTCCTCACTGAAAATTATGAGGATGGTGGTAAAATGGATCATCTGCCGTGTCCTATTACTTGCCTTGATGGCTCAGTCATGGCCCAGTACCTGGGATTCTACGTATTGATATACAGAAGGGTATCTTTCAAGGGCTTATTCAACTTGATCGTGGAGCTCTTCCCAGGTAAGCCATTTTCACAAGAATCAAAAATTGCCATTAAACACTCAAATAAGGTGAGTTGAAAATAAATATTTACTAAACTATTCCAGATGGCGTTGAGCGAACACGTCTGCTCAACTTAACAAGTTTAGACGCAATTCTGATTCTTCTGTGGCCCCTTTTAGCCTCAGCTCCCTTTCTACATTTGCTATTATTTTTTGCTTCACCAAACGGATTTAATTTCATTTATTCCAATGTACCTGCGCAAGGGGATGGGATGGACATTGTGAGTTTCACTGTATGCGCCATCACAGAATTTCTCTTGGTCACGTTCTGGTTGACCATCGTTTATGTGATGACTTTGACTCTCATGTGTGCATTCAGTCTGGTTGAGGCGTACTTACATGGTTGTGTCTACGTGGTTAGGTATTACAATCTTAGTGCATTGAAATGAATTCCAATATTTTTCTGCTCATACTATTTGTTTAATTCTCAAGCCTACAATATATGGGGATTTTTCTATTTTAGAGCTCGGTCCATTTTCAAAGCAACTACCTACAAAAGTATTCTTGGGGCGTGCAGGTGCATTAGGGAGCTTCAAATATTCGTGCAGCATTTGAATGCTCTAGGAAGGGTTCCACTATTCATGACAAAACAAGCGCTATTGTTGGTATCAATTACATTGGGTTTCTTTGCAGTGAGGTTGATGGGGAAAGGTGAATATCTGCTGGGCATCATTTATGGGACTTTGTTCATCATAATTGGGAGCATTTTCCCAGTGATGACTGCCAGAGCAACGAAGATCCCAGCGGCTTTGGAGGCCTTTAAGATGGTTGGGAGAGCTGAGGCACAAAAATTGGCAACGATGGAGCGGAAATATGTGGAAAAAATGTTGGAATCCATGAGGTACATTGAAGTTCAAGTGGGCTCATTTTATGCTATTGGCCCCTTTTCCACACTAGAATTTGTGGAATTTTTGATTTTCCAAGTGTCCGACCTGCTCGTGATGTTTGGCAAGTAGTGGCTTGCTATAGGATAATCATATATTCGTCCATTCATAGAATGAATATGTTTTGTGGAATCATTTGATTAAAGGAACTGTTGTTGGTGAAACCATTCAGATTTTGTCAAGACATCGTAGAAAACTTGAAATTTCATTCACTTTTTAAAAATTTGACAAAAAATGGCTAGAATATGAAATACAGTATATACCCTTTAATCCGGTTTTCGATCAATGGTAAAAAGTCCCTCCAAATTCATATTAATGGGTACGCAAATCGATAAGCCGGTCCCCCGATAAACCGCTCAAGTTTTTCGGTTCCCTGAAGGACCGGCTTAAAGGGTTTAAAGTTTCAGCATTTTTTACCATTTTTTTAAACAAAAATTCACAATTTTCGAAAACCGTCGAAATTTTGAAAATAAAAGTACAGAACTTAGAAGTTAAAAAAAGGTTTTTCGCATTCCTATTTGGGAAAAAAGTAACCACATGTGCTAGTACATATTGTAAAGACCAACAATTGATGGGGTTGTTATTGGCCAATTATTTTTATTTATTTTAGTATCGCCGAATTTCTCTTGGTCTGGATCCGATTGACCAAAATTTTTTCCTCACTTTGACCCTCATCTCTTGGGTGTAACGTACTGATTAAAACTTACAATATGAATATAAAGGATTTGAATCTATTTCAACTTTTCATATTCAATTGAATGAATTCCCATATTGTGCAAAACGCTATAATAATCCAAGAAAAATTTTCTTTGTTATGCGCAAATAGTAATTTTTTATGTGTATACATTTGAAGTTTTGACCTACCGAAACTATTTCAACTTTTAATTAAGTTGAAATAATCCCCATATATTGAGCTAAAAACTATAATCTCATAATATTTACATACGAATACACATACATAACAATTAAATAATGTTCAAAAAGTTTGTTGTGCTCAAACAGTAAATTATTCTTTATGTACCTTTAATATGCTTCCACCTACGTCCAACAAAATTGATGACAGAACCTAAATTTTTGCTAAAAATAAAAATAAAAATAATATTTTTTCAGTGCAGTGCAAGCTTTCACAATGGAAATTTTTAGGTACTTTTTTTCACTTAGGACAGTATTATTTTTCAAATGAGCTCTCTATTCAGGGCTACAATAATAATTATACGACTTAATCATTTCACTCAAATTGCAGAACATTATGTTCTGGAGCGCCACAGAAACTCAACGAAGGAGTTTGCTTCTGCAAAGAAAATATTTATCGTCCCGACCTCCAATTATGGTTGTCCTAGCTCCAAGCATATGAAGTAGGCGAATGTTCATAATTATTTAACTGAATATTTTATACTGTATTATCGCCAAATTAGGGATTACACAGTATGTATTGTCAGAGCAGTCCATGTTTTCCCTCATTTCCATGGCACTGCAAATACGTCCGAGTAATTGAAATGTAGATTAGGGGGGTTTTTAATAAAGGGAAAAAAATATTCTTTTGTAGATTTTTTTATAACAATATTTTTACACAGAATAAACATATGCACCGTGTAATTCCGTACTCTTCGTTCAGCTACGCTTTTCTTAGTCGCTCAAGTATTGATGAAAGAATTACTCTGTTAAATTACTCTGTTGTGAAATTGCAGGATAGTTTTAAACATAAACACAATTATGCTGAATGAAGTTAAATATTCATAACGTTCTTTGTGAGATTATCAAAGAAAATGGCAACATAATTTGTTAACCACGTGATTATAAAAAACGCACGTCTTTGGAAACCTTCAGCATTGTAAACGCAGACTTAATAGCTGCTACACAACTGCTGCAGCTCGTTGATGAAGTCCAGTTAGTTATTCATCTTGCTCAATGAAAAATCCGTTTAACAGCAACGTAGCCAATCAATCCTTAGAATGAAATACCTTAAAGTTTGTCTCCTTCTTGTAACTCTTTCAATCCTCATAACAAGTGGAACAGTGCAAAATATCTTGGCTGGTCTCAAAGACGTTGTGAAAAATAAATGTCTACATTTTGACTTGATTTTTTACACAATCAAGGCAAACTATTCAACGCATATGAAAAATATCCAAGATTTACATATTTCTTCCGAAAATCCAAGGACAGTTTTACTAAATATTGACTCAGATAAATTCCGACAAATTAAACCATTTCGAATAAAATCCAACCCCCACTGTGTCATTGTAATTGGAGTATTTACAAAAGCAAATGAAGTAACTCCTGGAATTTCGAGGGATCTTCTGGGAGCTCAAAATTCTCAAGGTAGAACATTTCATGTGTTTCATTTCCTCACTGAACTGGAGGATGCTGCGATGAAAAATTTTGTTGAGGGAACAACAAAGTTTTTATATTTACTTATTGTTACGGGTCATCTAATAAGCGGAAATTTCAAGATGTTTTCCGTTAAAGGTCAATTGGAAAGATTTCCCTTAGAATTGAAAAATGTTCATCAAGTGGAGAACTTCTGGTTCCCGGACCGATTGAATTTTCAGGGTGAAATCTTGACTTGTATTGTTTGTCCGATGTGCAGGGCTCCAAAATCGGAGTACGATGAGATAAGGAAATGGCCACATCATAATGTGCAATTTTTGTTTGGAATCAGTGATTATCTTAATGCTACTTTAGATTTAGTTCCAGGCTTTGCTGCGCCCCCTAAGGATGGTGAATGGGATGATTTCATGAAGGCACTTGTGAATGGCTCTGCAGCAATTTCTCTCATAATGAAATTCACTTGTGAACATTTGGAATATATTTACCTCACGAGGTGGGTTTTTCAAACCCGAATTGGCTTTCTCACAGGATTACCCAAGAAATCCACGTTTAATTCTCTTATGAAACTCGTGGACCCTTTTGACGTCTCAGTTTGGTTTTACTGTTTGGTCAGTATTATCTTAGTTTTTGGAGCTCTTGAACTCATCGTTCATGTTACGTTTGGGTGTTGCAACCCACGCAGTTGCAAAATTGACGGTCATGCGCATTACCACACTTTATTGGGTATAATAGAGCCTGTTCTGGATCAAAGTTCATTTGGAGGAGGGAAAATTTTCAGAAGCATTGAGGTTATTGGATTGGCTCGTATTGTAATAACGATATGGTTCCTAGCCCTTATTGTAATTAGCTGTGCCTACAAATGTCAAATGATTTCGAAAATTGTGAGTCCCTCGTATATCCATCCTCCTTCTACATTTGAGGAGCTTGCAAATTCCAATTATGAGATCCGTGGGATTTTATTTGCAAGTGTCGTTCAACTGGAACTCCAGTCCTGGAAATCAAACGTTGGGCGGAGCATTGAGAAAAGGACAAAGGAATTTGCTGTATTTGCGCCTGATGTAAGAAAAATAATAATGAATGCACGTTAGCTTAAGTTGAAGAAGAAATTCAAAAACGTTTTAATTATTTAGTGCTACCAAGGAATACTGAAGGGGAAAATTGCTTGTCTAGGAAATATGGGGATTATGAAATCGCTTGGAACAAAGTTTACAGTTGACATCTATGGAAGGAAAATGTTTATCCAATCAACAGAACAGCTTTTTCCTTCAGTGACGGGACTGGCTGTGAGCAAGTTCTACCCGCAGATTTTAGGTACTCTTAAAATTTTTTATCACCCATTTTTATGTATGAGCAAGATATATCCTATTCCACTAAAATTGCAATCATTGCAATCGAAATGTCAACTACACTCACATAAAAAGAAGTTGGGAATGGCGTTGGGAAAATGTACCTTTCTCATATTTTAGATGAACATAAATATTTTTTATTCAGGACCGCTCAACAACCTCATTCGTCATTTTGAAGATGGAGGTATTCCAGGATTTTGGCGGGCTAAAAGTGATAAGCATATTGAACTCGTGGGTCAGCAGTTTGCCCGATCTCGGATTCTCAAGGATAAGCATTATGCTGGCGAAGCTAATGAGGAGGTTGAGATGGAAAAAACTGTGGTCTTGGCACTGCAGCTGTATTTCTATGGTATCTATTTCTCAGCCGTCTGTTTTAGCCTAGAAAATGTCATGAGGAAATGGTATCTTTTCAAGTATTTTTATTTCAAATACTTTCATATTTTATTTTCGAATTTCATTGACAAGTGTATAAGTGCAACTTTTAAGGGACAATAAGCACACCAACTTATAATTCACGGTAAATGGTCGACTTTTTATAAATAATTCAACCTCAGTGTTTCAGAAATATGTGTTTGATGTGGAAAAAGCAAACTTTGAAAAATTGTGGGCTTGAGTTTGGTATGTTGAAATTTTAACCCAATTTTTGCACGAATGTTTTTAGTGGGTTGTTTATTTATGAGGCAGTTATTAAAACATGGGGGAACCATTTGATCAACTATGTCGCCATTTTAACAAAAAATCAGCCATGGAAACCATTTTATTGAAATTTCCACTGTGTGGCAACGTTTACAACGCGTGGGACGTGGAAACCCTTTTATTTGATGTACGAATATAGCTACTGTAACAACGCGTTACGCAAGCTGCAATGGTCTAGAAGGTGTTATTGTGTACCGTTATATGGTGGGGTTTAAAATTTCACAAATATTGCGTCATGAATTATGTAAACAGCACCTCTATATAGCATTACATTACCTGAAGTAACGCTCTCCTAAAGTTTCTGACTTTGGCTTGTAAATCACACGTTTTACCAACATTTTGTTATGCACGAACACGCAGACCGGCATAAATAAATAAACAAAACTAAGCCTTTTATGAGCCTAAGTAATTCTCGAAAAAATTTAGATTTGAAACGGTAACACGTTTTCTACATCAGCATCCTCAGCAGTGAAATCTCCTCCCAGTGAGCACTTGTGGAAGTAATAAGCGCGCTACATCTCAATTACTCTCCAATTATTAAAATTATCTTTCTACTTTCCATTGTATTGACCTAAACTAGAGAGATGGCTCAACACCTTTCAACATTTTGAAAAAAGGTCAATACAGTAGAGGGAGTTCTATAAGCACTTTATGTAACACAAGCATGACGTTAAATCTTTACTACACACCTCTTAATTGGCGTGATAAATTTAGGTGAGCGGTATCCAAACCTTACAATAATAAAAATAACTTTCACGATCCCAACCAAATCAAGTTAACAGGAGATCTAGTGTAGTCAATGGGTACAAGATTTGCGGTACCCGTTCCCAACCCGACCAATACCCAACGAAAAAGATCACCCACGTTCCCAATTCCCATATTTGCTCCCGAAAATTTTGGGTTCTTACCCATGTACCCAAAATTTGCTGCCAGTGCCAAAACCCGTTCCCGCTGTGAAAATGTGTATTGGAACGACCGCTGTACCCGGTCCCGAACCCGTGTGTGTACCCGGTTTTTAAGTCACAAATTTCAATCATTTGAATGAATTTTCCAATCGATGAAAAGTCATCTTTTAAGACCAATTCTCACATATAGATCTCATAAAGTAGTGAAAATATTGAAGAATACGCATTTTGAAAACTACTTATTCCTTTCCTAAAACGGGTTTCATCCTTCGAACCCGTTCCCAGTGGGACTTCGGCCTCCAACAACCTTTCGTGAACCCGTTCCCAAACACTCCTGCACCCAAACAATTGGGTTTGAAATTCTGACATACCCGTTCCGGACCCATTGAGAGGGGACAGCGTAAGCTTATACCCGAACTGTTCCCGAACCAGTTCCCAGACCCAAAACCCGGGTACGACCCGTACCCGTTGACTGCACTAATGAAATCCCTGGGAAAAACACACGAACCAAGTCATAAAGGAAAACCAAGAAAATTTGCCATATTATTATCTAAATTTTGGACGTGGAATGTATATCAATTAAAAAATACACTTTTTGCAGCTCATTCCTTTCCCCTTCCATTATTACTTCTCAGTGATAAATTCGCAAAATATTGTTCTTTTACAGGCGTTTAGCTAGGGAGTTCCCAGTTAAAAAGTTGCTGATGCCTAAAATCAGCAAGATGTGCATTATTTTACAATTGTTGCAAAAATTCAAAATTCGAAACAAATTTCAACAATTATACGGGACAGGATTTGGAAAAAAAATTCTGGTAATAATTTTCTAGTAATATTTTGAACTAAATCCGAGTCAAACATCATTTACTCTTGGGTCAAAGGAATTGATTAAAATTTATTCAAAATTCTGTTGAATTTTTTCTTGAGCAAATTTAGCTCATAGCACCAAAATATTTTGTTACAGTAATATAGTTAAAATATTTCCTAAAACTTATTTCAGCTATTTAATTATTGGTTTAATACATTTCTTGAATTTTAATTATAAACCCAAATGAACGTTTTCTTTTGAAAGTTGTCCAATCCCAGGATCCAAGCTGTTTGATTGCTGTGGAGGAAAAAGCAATAGTTTTCTAAAAGTTATTAAACCATGGAAAGTTATGGCGCGAATATTTTCAATGCTATAGATTATAATGGTTCACTCACGCTATTAACATCTGGGTAAGGACGTCTCCTTTCGCTGTTACATTTTCACGCCGTTCATGATTTATTTCAAACCTACTTTGATCGTGACGAGCAGATTCCAATTCCTCAATCGCAATATCCGAAAATTGGTGTCTAAATGAAACGGATCATCATTCAAAGTTTTGAGCAGTTGGTGGGAAATTTTAGAGCGAACCTCTTGAAATAATTTTACACATGTATAACCCCATCAGCTTTCTCCCGCCGAAATTCCGCATGACTACGATTTTCATAAAAGAGGATTCAAACGCATCTTTGGGTTGAAAACAACATTTCGGTGCAAAAATTTTGACCCTATGCTACATGTGCCCCATAGAGGTCAATCTTATACCTTAGAGGTCAATCTGTGCGGTTTTTACAGAAAAATGGATTCCGCCAGATCGGTTTGACCCATTTCAATGAAACTTGGCAGAAATCATTATAAAATATGTACCTCAGGGGCGTTTTTTGATCGATCCCAATATCTTATCACGTTGACTCCCAGAAGTGATCAAATTTTAACAGCACTGTCATAAATCAATCAGGTTTCACACTTGATTTTTTCCTTTCACAATCGTAATTGTTTGCGGTTCTATTTTTCCAGGGAGGGAAGTTTTGGTGGGAAGAATTTAGTGAAAATCCCCATAGTGTTAATCCGTGTACATACCATCAAAACTAAATCTGCAATCAATTGTCATCTGCAACATTCGCAATCCCAATTAGCATTTTACGTTTGCCTTAGCCACGCTCATAAGTATTTTGAAATACAAAACCTGCCATAGCCCTTCAGGGGTTACTATGAATACTACCTTTAGTTAAATATTTCTGTGCCATCTTAACCTACTAAAATCCATCAACAATATCTCCAATAAAATCAGAGTGGTAAAAATTAAGACGTCCCAACTTTAAACTTAATTTATTACCAATAATAGTTTTGATCGGAAAAGTAAACAAATGTTATCGGTTAATCATTTTGAATCTTCTTTGGTTTCTTTTTTCAATGAAGGAGCAGAGTAATTCCACTTTTGTTTACTTCTGCACTTTAAGTTTGATTGTCAATCGTTTAAATTTGACGCCAGCCAAAGAACATTTGTACAAGCCTGAAAATCCTTTTATTGAATGACAGATGTTTTCACAGTCAGCCAAACCTAAATATCTCGATTTGGTGATGTTGTAAGGGTCTAGTAAGCATGCGCAGCCTGATGTGCGGGCTGTGGGCATGAGGCATGATGAAGCTTATATATACTACATGCTGTAGCTGAATAAAGTCAGTCGTAAGCCAGACTCCGAGCCCAACACACCTAGCCTCCTCCACACCTTATTGGCATCCAGCATATAGGCAAGGCCTCAGCATAGTCCCATATACTAGGCCAAGCCATAAGAGTATAACCCATCACCCATTAATACTCTTACATTTGGTAGAGGCGCGGGTACTTTCCCATGTACCCACTCATCTACACTTAGATCTAGTAGTGAGTGCTCGTTAAACATCTCACATGCCAAGCGTGAAAAGTTTTTTTTCTGCCAAAATTGGCGTACTGAGTTACATTCCACCGGCTATTTCTTGACCCCCACCAGTGCGGTGTTACCAATTCAAGTCGAAAAGTTCTCCGAAAAAGTGCAAATCCCACGATTTGCAGAAAGTGCACTTGGGGGGCTTATCCGCCAAGTGTTCCATCATCTTCAGACTTGATACCTGCAAATTGTGAAAAATTTTGTGTGGCTATTCCTACATCCTATAGTGAGTTTTTTTCCACACAACCGCAGTGAACAATCCGTATTTTCACACCCCACCGTCCGTTACTGCCGAAGAGTAAAATTGGCATTCCAACGGCTTGTTCCTTGAATGTGACTACATGTTTGGATTTTTAAATCCTGCAGTACTGTTACACTAAAACTATTCTACTCATCCTTTTGTGCACATTTATGAACAATTTATCGCCCATACCGTTCAAGTTCTGTGTACACCTGAAAACATTAATTAGTGACTTTCCAACCCCTACGCAAACCTGACATTAGAAGAGTTTACCTACTGCGCGGTTCCCAACTCCCCCTGAAATCAACAACATCCCATGAAATGATGCCGATGATCATTCAATGCTTTCATCAGCCCACGCTGAATACATCCTTGGACATTACATCATTGCCAGGCCTTCTCGTTGTTTCCCAGTCAACCCACGCATTCTGTGCACCCGAACGGCGTTTCCACGGCATGGTCCAGGATTCCACCTAACAACCAGCGGACAATCCGAGTTCAAGATGTACTCCAATTGATAGCAGTCCACCGCCACTGGTTCAGATTTTCCCGGGCCCAAGGTCAAATTGCAGCCGTGATAAGGACTTTGCAACCGCAATGGATCACTCACGGAACTTTGGCTAAGCCATTAATGAATTTTTCTTCTTATTTATGGTAACTATTCAAATTCCAAGTTATTTTTTGAATATCCATTTTTACAAAGCAACCGAGGTCTTATCCTATCAATAGAGGTAATTTATTTTGGATAATAGTAAACCCGAATCTTTTTATTTTTGCGTGGATAATGTAATTGATTTTTTGGGTGACTACTTTTCCCTATGAATAATGATTTGAGTAATTTCTCGAAGCTCAATACCAACCGCAGATTTTGATGAAAAGATAAATTGCCTTATCAAGTAACAATTTGATGCCTAATCAACAATACCCAACCGTTGGTTCATTATTTTTTATGACTATTATGCTAATCATTGACTTTGCTCTTTTGTTGGTTCCATGAGATTCCAACATAATTGCTAGAAGATATGTCCGTGTACTCGTATCTTCCTCCAAGCTTACACCGCCAATGACTATCATTGGTCATCACCCACCCATAAGGGAATTTGTCACACGCTTGTAAGGATCCCATCCAGAAGAGGATTTTTATTGCCCCAACAATGACTCCTAACATGACTAGATCTGATGCTACCACCTGGAGGAAGTTCATCACTCACCAAATCTCAATCAAGACTACTACCAACCTATTAAAATTTATACAATTATTGTTTATGTAACATGCCATAATATTTATGAATGTATGCATTTAAAGATTTTGTATGTTGTTATTCAATACTACCTATGAACATTTTATAAATTCCGGAGAACTTATTTACCCAGAAGGGGAGGAAGAAGCCTCCAGCAGAATTATTGACAATTTTTATTATTTGTGACTTAGCCGATTTTGTGATTAGACCCGGGACGGGTCTAAACCCCAGAGGGGAAGAATATGTACGGGTCTAGTAAGCATGCGCAGCCTGATGTGCAGGCTGTGGGCATGAGACACGAGGCATGATGAAGCTTATAAATACTACATGCTGTAGCTGAATAAAGTCAGTCGTAAGCCAGACTTCGAGCCCGACACACCTAGCCTCCTCCACACCTTATTGGCATCCAGCATGTAGGCAAGGTCTCAGCATAGTCCCATGTTAGGCCAAGCCATAAGAGTATAACCCAACACCATTAATACTCTTACAGTAGCTTTGACAACCAAAGAGTAATATAGTTACTTTTTATATGTAATTACTCGTACCCAGTTATTAGTTAGCGTGACACATGGGTAAAAAACTTAAATAGGGTCAAATAATTTGATGGGTAAAAAACGTATTCATGTTACTTTTTTATTTGTTAATCTTTACTTTGAAGAAGTTAAAAGTTGGAGTGGTTGTTAGTTGGGGTTTCTATATAAAAACCCCCACCGGGTTTACTTATTGCCGTATTTGATCAAATGATTTGATTGGTAACAATAGCAATGAGTGCTTAAAAATAATGAATAAGCTGGGTTCGTTGGAGTTTACAATATATGAAAGTGCGGGCTCCTAGCCAATGAAATGTTGGCTGTAGTGCGAATCTTAAATATCGTATAAACTGAGTAACGAAAAATGTCTCAAACCGAAAGACCGGAATGGAACTCGGTACAACTAACCCAAACCAACAAACAACCCAACTTTTTTAGTGAAGATAAAATAAAACCCATATACTTTTTTACCAATCAAATCATTTTGTGTCAAAACGGGCAATGCCTGAAAGAATTCTTTACAATTAATGTACATGGCCAACACATGTTATCTCATATGCTTATCAAGAAGAGATTCCCATCCGCCGCGTCTGCGCATGGCGTAATGTCTAGTTTACTAAAAAGGAAGAAGGAGTGATGCAGTACGTAAATATGTATATGAAATGTAAAGTTATATCCTGCTGTTTTATAAAAACTGCAACCATTTCAACCTTTTCAACATTCTTTTTACAGCCATTGGAAAAGACCCATGATATAGAAATAATTTCAGTTTTTACTAAAAACGATTTTACTTTTGCAGAAAAAAATATATCTTATTAACTAAAAGCTTCGTGTGGATGATGATGATGATGATGATGATGGCAGACGTCATATATGTACATTACTTGGTGCACAAACGTAGAACGTAACGTCCTGATTCAATTGGTTGTTTTTTATTGAAAGTTGCAAAGATTGTAAAGCAACGGTATAGCGGTTTTGACAAAATGATTTTATTGGACATTGTTTTTTGCTGAAAGTAGTAAAGTTTGGTAAAAAAAAGTAATAATATTGTTATAACTTTTTTTGCTTGAAAAAAATTGACGTCAACATCGAAAGTTACTTTGCAATTACTGCTCTGCATTTTTATTACTTTTGTTGTTATTGGAAAGCAGTTGGCATAATAGTCACAACATCCTTGACAACAACGCAGTATCCGAGGTCGGGGCTTTATCTTATTTACTAAAAGCTTCGTGGTCAGGATGATGATGATGATGATGATGACGGTCGTCGTATATGTACATTACATG
>JAQFXU010001515.1:0-28312 GCA_034693705.1 Spatulosminthurus flaviceps | reverse complement strand
GAAATGACAGTTTTTTGCGGTTCCTGTAAAATTTACAAAAGTGGACTTATTCCAGTTTGATTCTAAAGTCCTCATTTTGTTTACATAAAAGTATATTTGTTGTTATTGTGATCTACAATGGAGCTGATGATGTAGAAATGATATTTTCCCACTCACTTTAATTCCTTTGGCTTCGAGTACATTGACGGTGAGGCGGGAAATGCTACCGTTGTAGCACAAGGAGACGAGAACCTCCCCGATATTCGGTGACAGCTCCCCACTATCCCGGAGTAAGTCTTCTTTGAATACCTATTTTTTGTCAAGGGAAAAATATAAATCCCATTTTCAAAGAAAAATCCTGGCGAATAAGTGAATGAGGATTGGATTTATCAACAAGTTTTCACTTTGGTTGTGGAACATGTTTTTTTCTATTCATGTCAATTGATATTTGTTCTGTGAGATAAAAAAAGGGTCTTTTGTGAAAAGCATCCAGAAAATTGAATCATATTTCAAATAGATGACGGACAAAAGGAAGCTTGAAGAGAGAGAGAGAGAGAGAGGATTGTGAAAGGAGGACCATTTTGTTTGCTCTGAGGAAAAAGATTTCTATTGCGGAAGTGGCTCAAGGTCAAAATTTATAAGACTCAAGGAGGAGTCGCTACGCATGGAGGGACTTGGTGCGTGCGTAAGGCTGAGGAGGAAAGAAAATCAAGGTTACGCATTTCCCTTGGCTCTGCAAAAGTCAATATTTCATGGGAAGTTGGGCAAGGCAAGAAATGGTATGGAAGTTTGTAGTAGAGACAGGGATAGGAAATAGGGAAGAGCAAGGAAGTTGTGCTGGTAAGAATTCAATTTTAGAGCGTTATTGCTCCTTAATTAGGCTTGTGGCGAACGGATAGACGCATATTAATCAAAATATGGTAATAATTTGAGGAAGAGCGTCACTTTGAAAATAAATGAATATTTCCCATGGTTTGGTCCTATCAAAAAGTGTTTCAAGGGCAAAGAGATGTTGCATGCGGAAAGAGAGTTGATTCGGATGAAGATGTGATGAAATTACTTGGAAATTAGTTAGACAAACATTTATTTACTTCTTTATTAAGTGTAAGTCAAGAAGCAGCACGTGTGATGGGAAGCTAATCAACGTGACGGATTTCATTTCATAGACACAACCATAGAATTTGGGCAATCTCGGCTCGACTTTTGACTCAACTATTGATTGATCATTACTTGATTGAACTGAAATTTTGACAAACTTGACCTCAATTTAGGCTATTTTCCCCTGAATTTCGTCCAATGTCACAATTGGACATGAGAAAGAAGGATCCATCCCTTTTCTATGGATATTTTCATTATGCATGACTCTGAAGGCCGCATCGAGACAAAAGTACACAGGAAGGAGACTCACACAGATGGGTACCTAATTTTTCACTCGTCTCATCACAGGTCTCAGAAAATATCAGTGGTGGATTCATTAGTGAACCGAGCCTTTCGTCTATGCCATCCAAAATATTTGCATGATGAACTAAACCACATTCGAAGATTGTTCAAAAGAATGCACCAAGCCCCGAATCATCCAACTCAATAGACATTTCTCTACAATTATCGGATATACAAGCGATAGTGACAAGGAAGAAAAACCTTGGATTCTTATTCCATTCATATAGGTAATATTTCCAATAAGGTAGCAGGATATCTTAGAAGAACCTTGAATTGGAGACCTACTTTCACTCCAGGGATAAAAATCCAACATTTCATGTCAAAAATTAAAGACAAAGATATTAAGCAACCGGCTGGTGTATAGAGCATCCCCTCTAAAACATGTGACTCAGTATACTATATGATGAAACATATCCAGACTTGGAAACGATAGGATGGGAGAACATAAAGATAACGTTTGTAGAAGGGAAGTCAGCCATTGCTAAACATGTAATAAGAAGAAGGGGGCATGAAATAGCCCCTGCGTGGCCCCTGCGTGACCTTGATAACAAATGTTTCTATAGTGAACTAATTAAATGGATAATGTTAAAACGTGAATCTACAATACTTTGAAATTGTAATAGTATTTGACGCTCTTAGTATGAAATTATTGTTAAATATTTTGATTAAGTTATGTTTAGATATTGTTCGTCAATGGAAATCATGGATTAAATTCTATGTATGACTTCTTACAATTAAATCTAAATAAATCAAATCAAATCAAATCAAATAGGATGGGAAGAAGCGAAAATAATTAGTCACGAAAATGATCGCAATATTAGATTGATCAGAGAGGGACTAGACTCAGAAAAGGAAGTGATGAGCGTCCCATCAGATTTAGTTCTCAGCAACGCATGGAAACCAATAATACCGAAGCTGTCATATTAAATAATAGTTTTAGTAAAAAAAAAAAAAAGAAATTAATAGAATTTTTTTAATATTGCTGGTAAAATGAGTAAGAGTAATAGAACAGTTTAAATGTTGAGATTGAAGTGTTAGTCATATTTTAGCCCTGCCCTGAGGATGAACTCTGTTTGAGATCTAAAGCTAGGCATTAAATAAAATTGATTCATTTGACGTAACCACGTATCCAATTATTAAAAATGGTAGATTGTCCAATGTGCTTCAAGTTTTGACAAACTTGGCCAAAATTTTGTTAAGTTTGGCCAAGGTTTTGCTGAGAACGGGGAATGTTTGACAAATTGACATATTTGATAGAAAATTTGCTCAATTTGACCAAAATTTTGACAAATTTCCGCAACATTTTCACCGACTTGTTCAAAATTTCCCCTAGTTTTATCACCATTTCCAGCAATTTAACCAAAATGTGCTCCAATTTAATATAATTTAACCAACATTTCCGCCGACTCTACAAAAATTTGTCCAATTGTATCCAAACATTTGGAAAAATTTGAAAATAATCTTGATCATTTTGAACAAAATCTTGACCAACTTGAACATAGTTTTGACAAATTTGACCAAAATTTTGACAATCTTGAAGAAAATTTTGACAAACTTGACCAAAATGTTAACAGAGTTGACCAAAATTTTGATAAATGTCGCCATTATGTTGAGCAATTTGACCAAAAGTTGGACAAATTTAGCCAAGACGTTGGAAAATTTGACAAAATTTTGCCCAATATTCTGAACAATTTGACCAAAATTTTCAAATTTTCACCTATATTCTCTGAACAATTTGAGCAAAATTTTGAAAATTTTGACCAATACTCTGAACAATTTGACAAACATGTTGCCAAATTTCCCCAAAAATTTGAACTACTCCAACAAAATTTGATCAATGTGAGCAAAACTTTGACAAATGGTCCCAAAATCCGGATCCATATCTGCCAGAAATTATACCACAAAAGAGCCAAACGATCCATTATAAGTGCTCCCTCACATATTATCATCCTCTTTCATAACAATCCCATTGTATGTACATGTTCCATGTATCACATTACATTGCACACAATATCTAATGAACTCTCCTCTCCCAACCAACTTTCACACCATTCACACCACACACGTTTCCTCCCAACACAAAGAAAGTTTCCCAAGCACCACTCATCATCCACTCTCTCCACATCAAAATGCTTGAGTAAATTGAAGAAGCCCTCCGAGAAATTCATACTCAATTATTAAAAGTTGTTCCTCGAGAAACTACATCTGCCCCATGAGATTACATTTCCCAACCCTTAAACACACACTCACACACACATAAACCATCATCTCCTCACGTAAAACTAAAGCAACCAACAAATTGACAACTTGTGACAACTATTTCTCCAATATTTTTCTCCACATGTAAAAATATATCAAAGGGCTCAAAATCTCCATCCCATTCCTCCATAATAAATTTCCTATTTGATCAAGACCCACATTATATTTCCTATTCAAAACTTACACCCTATCTATTTTCAAAGAAATCTCTCTAAAAGCCTTACATTTACGCTTTACGTCATGCCCCACACAAACTTCCAATCCTATCCATTTTCCCTATTTGTTCATATATTGACCCAGCTTTCCATACAAATAGCATAAAACACATCCCTCCTCTCTTCCTTCCCCACCTTCCAATGCCACCGAGAAAGTTGTCTGTTCATGTGTGAAAGGGAGAAACTCAATCTTTTATGTCTTCATAAATGCATTTATTTCAACCACCATCCTTCCTCACACACAATCCCATTTGTCTAGGACCATTCTCCCTACCAAAGTCAAGCTTTCCTAATATTTTATTTCCCAAAAATGATGACACCAAAACCGATCATTTTTATCAAAGAAATTCATGGTGAAAGGGAAAAAAATTTTTCAAAACAGTTTTTTCTCACCGTTCAAATATCTCCTGGGCTAAAGTGCAAAAGGTGCTATCATTTTCCATTTCCCATAACGTTACGAAAATTATAGCCCCTTTTGCACTTGAGCCACTCAATTAATTTAACGTCTACGAATTCTAGAAAATTCTTCAGAAAAATGCTATTTTCCATTTTTGTCTTCCGCCGGGCTCAGATCAAATTCCCCCATTAATTCCTTCTTTTTCGCTTCTCTCATGAGCTGAGGATAATTACAAGGCTAAAATAATTGACTGGTGAGTTTCCCTATTAAAAACGGATTCAAAACCTACGAATGGTATTGGATTACAGGGCAGTGTAGAGTTTTAGCATGGAGCGTTGCTCCTCTATCTGCGGGGAAATAACAATCATATTATGAACTTTTGTCACTGCCCTAGCTAGTTAAAGGCTCATTTAGCCCCAGAGGCAATGCTAAAAATCAAGGGCTAGAACTCATTGCAAGGATATGGAAAGCTTCAAAAATTAAATGGCACAATTTTACTCAAAATACATTTGCCAGATTTGAAAGAGAAGAAATTTTTCACAATAATTTCTCTTCATTTTTATCACCCATTGAAAATCATTTTTTCCCATGCATGTGTGATGGAGCTAAAAACTGTATAAATTACATGCGCATCCCATAACATAAGGGCAATATGGTCCACAAGGACCGGTGTCCTTCAAACTTCCCAAGTCCTCTTGACGCTCTAAATAGGCATATATGAGATGAATATGTACGGAAATATACAATGTAAAGGGAATATAGAACGGAAAGAAGGCAAAAGGATGGATCTGACTTGAAAACCCACATCAAATGAATCAAAGACCGCAGAAAAGCACTTCCACACATAGAGTGGCTACTCCCATGTCCTTTGTCCTCTTCTCAAATTGGATGATAAAATATTCAAAAGCTTTACACACTCAAACTTATTTTGAAACTGAATTTCTCTCGTAAATGGAAACAAGCTCAAGTTTCTACAACTTGAAAATATTAAAGTTGGGTGAAAGTTTTTCCCGTATACAAAGTCCTTGGAAGAAATTTTACACCAGTCTCATGAAAATTGGAAAACTGTCCTTGTGTTATTGGGCTTTTTTGCGTAGGTCAGAACTTTCTCCTCTGATTCAAAGCAACCCACAGACCTTTAGTGTGTGACAAAAAAATGAACATTTATTTTAGCAGGGAAACCATTTTAAGGTGAGAAAAAATGTCATTTCATTTTAATAGCGGAATAATTTTATGGTGAGAAAAAAGCGTACATTCATTTTAGCAAAGGAAACATTTTGAGGTGGGAAAAAATCTCATTTCATTTTAGTCGAGAAATGATTTCATGGTGAGAAAAAAAGATTGTGTCATGTCATTTCATTTCTCAACATTGATGAGTTGCTTTTTTAGTATAGGGACAAAGTAAGTTATTTGCTGGTAGCTAAATCAAGGTTAAATTACGGGCTAAGCGAGGAGTGAGAAATTCGAGGTAATTTTCCAAGAGAGAAAAGTCTGGAGGGACAAATTGACTCATGCTTTTCCCCCTATCTCTTGATATTGTAAATCCAGTGCGAGACAAAGAGAGTAAGAGAGAGAGAGAGAGAGAAGCAATTACGGTGAGGACGAGGATGTAAATGTTATATAATTGTGCTCGAGGGAAGATAATTTCCCGAGTTACAAACCATTTTATATCACAGATTGAGTAACTCAATTAAAATGAATTAAATTTTCGCAGTAGCTTTGGGAACCTACATTCTCAAATGGTCTTTCCACGTTTTTCCTACATATAAACTTATACCTACCTTTTCTCCCTCCCTCCAACCTCACTCTCTCTCTCTCATCCCAGACACATTACGATTAGCAAAGAGACTAGGAAATTACAGGGCGTCACGGAACTAATGCAAGTTCCTTGTCACTTCTCCCTGTCACCCAGACTATAATAGTTCGTGTCCCCAAAAGGCAGGAGATGGTAATTTGATATAATGACTCCTATAAAATCCCTTATTAGGGAAAGTAGCCTGGGATTTTTGTATAGGCAAAATCCCAGTTGGTCCTCCTACTTTGGCTGATGAAAGATTAAAAAAATGTCATTGGCCGTGAAAGGATGGGGATTATAAGCAGGCCGTGACTTTATCTTACGGATGATGTCACATAGGAGAGAGAACATGCTATTTTCCTAATCAGATAATAGCAGAGTTATTAACAAGTGTATATTCCTATCTCTCCCATGGGTAAAGTGATGAATTTTCCCGGATAGCCGCTCTTTTCTTCTCCTACCTAAGGCCAATCAACTCTAGCATTTCTCATGGATTTTCCTTTCTCATGAATACACGCCTTGGGCAATAACTTTTCCCACATGCAAGGTCTATCCCATTGGCAAAGGTTATTATAGATTTGGGGATGAGGAGCTCCATTTATTTGTAAAATATATCACATTTAATCCTACACTATGGATGATTTTGATGGGGAGAAAAGGGGAGAGCAACTTTCACTGGGGTTGAACTCCAAGAGTCGGCTAAAGTGCAAAAGGGGCTATAATTTTGATTCCCTCATAACGCCACGAAAATTATAGCCCCTTTTGCACTTTAGCCCAGGATATAATAAAAAAGCGTATTTTGAGGGAGAATGTTATTCCATTAGGATTTCCCATGACCGTGGTAAATAAAGTGAGGAAGGGAGGAAAAAGTCCTCTTTGAGACTTTGTTTACAGTTGAAAGTTGACAGGAGGATTTTGGAAAAGCAATTTTTCTGGCTATGGCTATGTAACGATAATTACATTGCAGGGTAATTAGGTGATTGGTTAACTTTAAGATGCATTACAATAGATAAGGAAGCAATGACAATGGCAGAGTAAGACGATAGTACTCATGGGCATGAAAGGATTGAGGAAGTAAAGTAAGAGACAAGAGCGTAATTAATTATTATTTGAAGGGAGAAAAACATAGTGAAGACTTCCTTAAATAGTAATAATTGCTAATGAAACTCATTAAGGAAAGTGAAAGAGAACACACAATAAGAGAAACGAGAGCAAGGACCTTCAAGAAAACAAGTTTTGGGTTACCTTCAAGAATCAACACACCACTGTGTAAAAGTTAGGAGAGAAATTCCGGGAGACTAAAGAAAGGAAATTGAAGGGGAGGAAGTGGAGAAGACAATGAGTAGAACAATAACCAGGAAAAGGTTAAGACAGCCTTGGATTACATGGAAATTAAACAAAGGGCTTTGTCCTGTAAAGTAAAGAGCGAACATATGTTGACAAGAGTGGACAATGCATTTTAAAGGAGGAAGGGGGGAGAAAGTTTGGTGAAACACCATCAAGGGGAAAGTCTTAAATAACAGGAAAAAGTGCAGAAAGCACGGAAATGTGAAACTTAAGGAAAGCACTGACAAAAAGAAGGCATAGAAAGCTCGGAAAATGAGAAAGGTGACGGAATCATGAAACAAGTGGAGTAAGCAGTGAAAAAGAGAAAGCGGAGAAAGCAGTGAAAAAGAGAAAGTGGAGAAAGCACGGAAAAATAGTAAGTGAAGAAAGCAAGGAAAATTAGAAAGTGGAGAAAGCACTGAAAAAGAAAAAGTGGAGAAAGCACTGAAAAAGAGAAAGTAGAGAAAGCACTGCAAAACCGAAAGCGGAGAAAACACCGAAAAAGAGAAAGTGGAGAAAGCACTAAAACTGAAACAGTGAAAAATTCAGTTGAGAACGTTCAAAAAAGAAAGCACTGAAATAACAAATTTGAATTTACACCTGTAAAAACTCCCTTTAAATCCCAACCACCTTTTCCTTACATCACATTAAAGCATCCCCCCCCCGCGAAAAAAACCAATTTCATTTCACACCATTAAAAAATATCCTCCCTTACAATTTTATCCCCTCTCAAAACTCATGCTCCAGCTTTCATTCCCTTCCACACTCCTCCTCCTACTGTATTCAACGAACATATCGAACCTTGAATTTTACAATCCAGACCCATTTACAATACAGGAAAGGTCAGACGTGAGCAGGTGAGCGTAGTATATTCGGATAAATAAAGTCTCCAAAAGTAATCTGTCTCTAAGCCGACTATGGAGAAAGTGGAGACATTATTTGAGCCCCACCTTTAACCTGTCAAGTATAGTCTCAGCCCAGTCAGAGCAAGTGCCAGCACTCCGCTCCACTCTCTGACAGCCAGTGACAAATGTGAATACTGATTGGAGTCTCAATTCCCACTCTTCCATAGTACATACCCTAACAACTCTTTTCTCCCCTTCTATATCCGAACACTAAGACCAAAGTAGGATTTTATGTCCCAATTACTTATGCATGGGGACCCCAACAATTTATACACAATCTAAAATCCAACTTCACTTTCTCCATAAAATCCCCCCTTACAATACAATTTAATAAAATCCCTCAGTCACCTTCCAAATTTTGTTACTTGTGAAGAAACAATTTCCGACCACCCAGGGATTTTCAATAGGAAAATGTGTATACTAAGAATTCACTCCTCCCTTTAAGTAAGAAATGTCTCCAGATCCATCACTACCCTTCTAATCCATTACAACCTCCTCCTATACCTTTCCCATCATCTCCAGCCATGGATTTTTTACATTTGTTCCACGTAATCCGGAGTAGGGGGATATTGCACAGGTTTGTTTTCTCTATTAAATATCATCATCACTCAACGACAAAATACAAGCCAATGGTCTCTGTCCCTTTGAATGGACTTGGAGACTGACATTTTTTCCATTATGATCTTAACCCACTGACCGAGCATTATTTTCGGATTGAGTGTAAAAGTGAAAGGAGGGAAAGTGGGGAGAAAGCACGTTCTCACTATTACCTGCTTCCCAAAGGACCAGTCAATATCTTTAAGAGGCTGAATGACGTAGCCGAGCATGGACGTCTTTTTGTTACTGTCCACTTCATACACACATAATTTCAAGCTCCGCTCCCCCAGCCCGGATTTGGAGATCTGCATTATAAAACATTCATATATAAATGAAGAAAATACAGTAGAATAACCCTTTTCAATATGAGGGCCATTTCCTATATACATTTCCCATACAAATTAATGTCACGGTGAGAAAAAAATGGATGTACACAATTATTATGGTGGAAGAGCCTGTAAATGTAGGGATTTGCTATGGGGGGCTTGAGAAGGAATGGGATTTTTCTCTGGCTCTGCCTTATCTGGAAGGGATTACTCTGAGGAAGCCTTGGTCCTCTCCTCAGCATACACGTAGAAGGGCTGAGAAGGGAGAGAGGCCTAGGGAAAGGCTTATGAGCTTAAGGGAACTAAATAGATTTCCGTATATTAAATTCATGTGTACATAAATGTCCCTCCCTTGGGAATACTACGGGCCCTATTAATTATATAAGATTTCTATCCTATCATTTCAGGTGTATATTTTTAATTAGTAAATTAGTGTATGCTTGTTAAAGCATAGGGATTAATCATTTTAATGGCCCATCTACTAATTAAGGAGGTACATACAGTTTTATGCATATAATATAGTAAATGTGAAGTACCTGAAATCCAAAAGTTTCTTCAAATTGAGGATGGCGGGTGAATTTCCTAGGTTTGGATTGTAAAGTTCTCCGCTCATCTGGGAAGAGTGAGACACGGACAAAGACTTTGGAGTAGGAAGGCGGTAGAGGTTTGGAGAGAGCAGTTGAGGTTGAGGAGCTCCCGCCACATGATGAGCTGCTGCTGCTGGTCCTATCAATACGTTCCTCCAAGTTCCTGGCCCGGATTAAGGTGAGGAGGAGCCGCTCCGTGGAAGTTTCATACTCAATGGCGTACCAAACCCGGCCAAAATGATTCTCAGGGTAGTCCACTCCATCCTCTTCCTCGTACTCCGGACGGGATTTGTATAGTTCGGGATTCAATCCGCCCATGCATGAACTCTCTGCAAGGAAAATATATATAGAGAAGTTTTTTTAGAAAGAAAAACAACAAAGTTGGATTTTACAATAATAAGAAAAAATATCAGGGAAAAAGTTTCCAGGATTTTTTTCTCCCTCAAGTTATTTACAATGCAATGCAATGGTAATTGTTACTACGTGGAAAGGAGGAAAGTTTGGAGAAATGTTTTTCTTTTATCAGGCCTCAAGCTCACGTGACCCAAATAAATGTTATGCAATCTCAGCCTCGAGCTAAGAATTCAATGCTTAATTATTGGCATATTTTGGAAAATTATGGGAGCGGGGGGGAGGACACGCGGAAAAAGTGTATCTTGCCAGGGGTGCTACAGCCACCCCTAAAAATCCAAAATATTTATCACGTCTTCAAATTAGTATGCCAAGCTTTACAATGCATTTGAATGACTTTATGAATGCTGTAGTAATAAAAAATAAAATTTTTATTAAAATTCCATTTTCATAGAAATCCCTGAATTCAAAAACATACCCGAATCCCTATACTCTATCATACCAAATATTTCAATTGAAAAGGAAATACAAATCCAAAGAAAGACCCAATGATGACAAAGGCCGAGGAGAACATCCCTGCAACCACGGCCTCCTCAGCCTCCACAGCCTTCACCACAGCCATGGCCGTCACAGAAGTAAAATATCCATGGCTCAGCCCCAAACACATATTTCCCCCCCAATAAATCCAATCATTCTCAATTAAGATCGCCACCCTCCTCTCCACCCCCTCCGGCCTAAACGGACACACCAAGTAAAATGGCACAAAGAGAAACCGTCCCAGAACGGGAATCCACAAGTGTTTTGAGAACGGCCAAGGAAACCACCCAGAAAGCACATGGCCAATAATAGAAAAAATATCGATTGTCACATCCGCTGAAACAGCTTCGAAATATTTCTCGGTCATAAAAAAACCCTTGTCCGTCATCCCCACATGAAATGCTTCCCAAGGAACGAACGTATACGTCAAGGAGTAGATGAGAATGAAATTGAGGCACGGAACAAGGGATTTTCTCAAAATCCCACATTTCCTCTCCCAATCAAATTTCCCTTGGACCTTGGAAATCCTCCATTTTTCATGACGATAAAATTTCGAGAAAGGTAAGGCAAAAATCGAGTTGAAGCAAACGAGAAGGGAGGTTGAGGTTGATAACAAAAAGACCAGAACATTGCTCCGCTTCTCAGAGTCCAAGCCCGCCAAATCCAACAAAATTAATGAGGATTGAACAAGTCCGGCCCCACTTTGGCCCGCCAAAATCGCTGTAGAGTAACTCAACCCAAAGGCAATTCCCCATATTGAGGATGCATAAACTCCACGTGCTAAATTCATCACGATGAGAGTGAAAATTGACATCGCATAATAAATCCCGGGATAGGAGCTCGTGTCAACTAGCGTGAACATGGCCCATAGGAGGACCACGAAAATATCCACGACTATCGCACCCATTGCCCGCTTCTCCCAATCCTCGTCCCCCAACGTGACGAAAATGTTTGCCCCACAAGCTATAAATTTCGAGGCCACCGTCACGGACACGATCACATCGGAAAATGTTTCCAAGGAAGTGAGTCCAGAATGTTTCGTTTCATTTGCGTTTCTCTGTAGTTTATTCTCCACGAAATAGGATTTAACATTGGCGTAAATGTACCAAGGCAAGGGCTCACTAATTCCATGGATGACGAGGAGGAAAAATATCAAGTTTAGCTTGTCGATTGGTCTCGATTCCAAGGACTTTCTTAGGATCAATTCTGGATTGGGAGCTTCTGCTGTTGAGAGGGTGTCGTCGGACGTTGTGACTGTAAGATCCGAGCCTACGGTGGGTAAAAGTGTGGACGTGAAATGATGTCTTTTTCTTCCATCTCCAGCGTCTTCCCAGTCAACGGTAGAGGGTGGGGGTGACACTGAAGATTCCTCACTACGTTCTCCTCGGGATAACATTGTTGGTCCTAGATCTCGCCATCTAGAGGAGAATCTTTTCAGTGTCCGATAATAATAATCCCGACTGAGGTACAAGAAACAAATTGATGAATTAAATTAAAAAATTATATTTACCATTAAAAAAACATATTAAATTACAATTTTGAATAAATTTTGAATAAAAAAATTAATATATTTTTTTTAAATTAATATTTTTGAATCAACCGGCCAAAATTCTTGCGGTGGACTGCATTGATCCTTGCGTTTCCGCCTAGCGGACGTGCGGGCACGCAGACAGAAATGTATGGTGCGAGGGCTCTGCTAGAAACAATCCCCAAAACGCTACTTGTTTGTAGTTGACAATAATTCCATTGAAATAATATAATGTCGTTATAAAAAAAATACAATTTTTTCTTCAGCTTATGCTGGTACAAAAATATAATCCCTTCAAAACTGGTAAATTACAAAGAAACTAAGAAAAAGTGACTTTGCATGATCATACAAAATTTTTCAATTGAGGAGGAATTATATATACAAATATAAAAAATGCCAAGATGGCAAAAGCTGAGGAAAACATCCCTGCAAGGATAGCCTCTTCAGCATCCACACTCTTCACCATCCACAGGGCCGTGAGACAAGTAAAATAGCCATGGCTCAGCCCCAACAACATATTCCCCACCCAGTAAATCCAATCATTCTCAATTAAAATCGGGATCCTCCTTTCTACCCCATCCGGCTTGAAGGAACAGAGCAAGAAAAATGGAACGAAGAGGAAACGTAGGAGCACAGGAATCCAGAGTCGCTTTAAAGATGGCCAGGTAAACCACAGAGGAATAAAATTGCCAATAATTGAAAAAAAATCGATCGTCATCGAGCCCGCCATCATTTCAAAGTATTTCTTCGTCATAAAAAAATCCGGATCGCTCATCTCAAAATGAAATTCCGCCCAAGGATAAAGGCTAAATGTACAAGCGTAGAGTAGAAGTAAGTTGAGGGAAGGAAGAAAGCATTTTTTGAAAATCCTAAATTTCCTCCCCACATCAAATTTTCCCGGCTTTTTCAAAATTTCCAATTTTTTATGACGATAAAATTTATTGAACGGTAGGGCGAACATAGTATTGAAGCTGAAGAGAAGGAACGTTGAAGATGATAAAAACTTGGCCAAAACCGTACTTCGCTTCTTGGAATCCGATCCACGCGCCGAATCCAAAACTTCCAACGAAGATTGGATAAGTCCGGCGACATGCTGGCCGGCTAAAACTCCCATGGAGTAATTTAAGCCAGCTCCTATGCCCCAGATGGATGAGATATAAACTCCACGTCCAAAACTCATGAGGATGAGAGTGAAAATAGACATGGCGTAATATATCCCGGGGAAGGAACTCGTGTTAACCACAGTCCAAAAGGCCCATAAGAGGACCACGACAATATCCACGACGATCGCAGAAAGTACCCGCTTTTCCCAATCCTCTCCCACCGTCACAAAAATATTGGCTCCACAGCCTATTAATCTTGAGCCGATATTAGCAGACACGATGACACTGGAAAATTTTTCTAATGAAGTGAGTCCAGAATGGATCGTTGCATTCCTGGGCCTTGGTAGTTTATTCTCCACGAAATAGGATCTCACGCTCACGAGGATGTACCAAGGCAAGACCTCACTTATTCCATGAACCACGAGGAGAAGAAATATTAAATTTAGCTTGTCGATGATGGGCTTCGCAGTTTTTAGCACTACCGATTCCGGGGTATCCGGCGGTGGCGGTGTTGATGTTAGGTTTTCGTCAGATGTCGTTTTGAGTGTAAGATCCGAACCTGCGGTGGGTAAAGTGGATAAGGCTTGGGAGAAATCAAGGGTTTTTCTTCCATCTCCAGCGTCTGTGTTAAAGGAAGAGTATGGGGAGACGGAGGATTCCTATCTTCGATTTCCGTCACACCCGCACCAACATTGATAACTTTAGCTGATTCAGTAGTTGATTACATTGACGGGGGTATGAGACAACTCGAGATTGAAAGCTTAGGAGGTATGGTATGGTTAATAATTAACTATTACTCGGAAGCTTTCAATCTCGAGTTGCCTCATATAATAATATATATTGAATAATGATATAATTATTATAATTTTATTATTATTCAAGATTGTTAAAGTTTGCCGCAATTTTTAGATTTAGGAATTTAATTTTAATTCGTTTTTAATCATTTAATTCAATTTTTTCAATCGAGCGCAAGAGCGGCAACAACCGTCAACACACTATAGTCCTTGGGAATGGAAACTTTGTTTTTCCCATAACGTTACGAAAATTACCGCCCCTTTCGGAATTTACCCAACGAACATATACGCATATCAGGCTGGCGAACGGACGTAAGGACAAGCAGAAAGAAATGCATCGTCCAAGGGTTGCGTAAAGCAACCCTTCAAAAGGCTACTTTTTTGCCGCGTAAATATGTTAATCTATGGTTGACAAAAGCATTGGAAATTGGAACATGATTTTATTACACTCTTTATATGTAACAATATTACCATCAAATATACCCAACAATACCAACCATAAACTTAACATTTTTTGTTAAGTTTATGCTGGGACAAACCCGTTAAAAACTGGTAAATTACAAAACAACCAGCATCAACGACTTTACACAATCATACAAAATGTTTCAAGGTAAAAGGAATGATGTAGGCAAATAAAAATCCCAAGACGACAAAAGCTGAGGAAAACATCCCTGCAACCACAGCCTCCTCAGAGTCTACAGCCTTCAAAACAGCCATGGCCGTGAGACAAGTAAAATATCCATGGCTCAGCCCCAACAACATATTTCCCACCCAATAAATCCAATCATTCTCAACTAAGATCGGCATCCTTCTCTCCACTCCCACTGGCTTCAACGGACACATCAAGAAAAATGGTAGGGAAAGGAAACGTAGGAGAACAGGAATCCAGACCCGCTCTAAAGATGGCCAGGTAAACCACAAAGGAATAAAATTGCCAACAATGGATAAAACATCAATGGTCACATCTCCCACAATCGCTTCAAAATATTTCTCGCTCATAAAAAAATCCGGATCGCTCATCTCAATATGAAAATGTTCCAAAGGGAAAAGGGCATATGTGCAAGCGTAGATTAGTAGTAAGTTGAGGGACGGGAGAAGGCACTTTTTAAAAATCCTCAATTTCCTCTCCACATCAAAATTTCCCGGTTTTTTCAAAAGTTCCATTTTTTTCCGACGATAAAATTCATTAAAAGGTAGGGCAAATATCGTATTGAAGCTGAAGAGAAGGAACGTTGAAGATGATAAAAACTTGGTCAAAACGGTACGTCGCTCGTTGGAATCATCACGCGCCAAATCAAAAACCCTCAAGGAAGATTGAATAAGTCCCGCCACGTTTTTCCCGACTAAAACTCCCAGGGAGTAATTTAAGCCAAAGGCAATTCCCCATATGGACGTTGCATAAACTCCCCGAGCTAAATTCATCACGATGAGAGTGAATATTGACATGGCGTAATATATCCCTGGGAAGGAACTCGTGTTAACCAGGGTAAAAAAGGCCCATAGGAGGACCACGAAAATATCCACGACGATCGCACAAAGTACCCGCTTTTCCCAATCTTCTCCCACCGTCACGAAAATATTTGCCCCCCAGCCTATTAATTTTGAGGATGTTTTCACAGAAAGGATGACGCTGGAAAATGTTTCCAATGAAGTGAGTCCAGAATGGATCGTTGCGTTCGAGGGTCTTGGTAGTTTATTCTCCACGAAATAGGATTTAAAGCTGACGTAGACGTACCAAGGCAAGGACTCACTTATTCCATGAATCACGAGGAACAGGAATATTAAATTTAGCTTGTCAGTGATCGGCTCCCCAGTTTTAAGAACTACGGATTCCGGGGTATCCGGTGGTGTTGACGTTAGGTTTTCGTCAGATGTCGTTTTGACTGTAAGATCCGAGCCTTCCGTGGATAAAGTGGAAAAGGCTTGGGAGACATTCCTGTTTTTTCTTCCATCTCCAGCATCCCTGTCAATGGACGAGTGTCGGGGGATGGTGGATTCCTCCATCTTCAATTTCCGTCAACCCCACCCCCACCCTTTTCACTGATAACTTCTACCTGCTCCAGTTGATTATAGACGAGAGGATGTTAAAGTCTTTACTTCAGGATTGAAAGTGTAGGAGTAATTTATTATTCAAGATTTATATAGTTTTTACGAATTTTTACATTTTTGGGAATCCCATTTTAATGTATTTTTTTTAATCATTATTTACTTCAATTTTTCGAAGATGCGTTTTTTTTGTTAGTAGTGAATCATTCAAAAGTTGAATATCCTACTTCTTGCGATTCACAATAATGCATCTTTGTAAAAAAGAAAATTAAATCGTTTTGAATTTGTAGGTTTTCGACTCAAGCGGCAAAATCGTGGGTTGGATTTCATTATTGATTCTTTTTTGGCGTCAAGTCACCAAGCAAGCCCAAGCAAGGGGCTTTAGTTTACCTGTCATTTACGAGGGATGTTTGATAAGCTCCCGGCTTTGCGAAGAAGGGGTGCTCCCAGATCTCTAAAATTTTACCCATCGAAAGCCCAACCAAAGTGTAGCAGTAGTTACAAAAAAGAATTATTTCAGAAATAATGAGAAAACAAAAAAGTGGGGTTTACACTCCGATTCATACTCAAAGGTCTAACAGAGTTATCAACCAACTTAAGCCTTTATTCAATTCAGTTTCAAAATTTCAATGGTTAACCCTATCTATGACGACTCCTCGTACAAGCTGTCAAAGGTCTGAGCAGTCAGGAGAAAACCCCAGTGGGAAAAACCCCCTTTCCTTGTGTTAAAATTACATACCACTTCCGGGATTCGAACCCGAGTTCGACATAGACGACCCTCGAATAAATCCGAGTGCATTGCCGCTACGCTAATGGAGCTTGTCTATTTCAGAAATATTAGAAAATATCACAATTTCAGCGGTAAGGAAAATTTTGCCTGATTTCCAACCACATTTAGGATATATATAAGCATATCGGGCTGGCTGACGGATGTACGGACACAAAGTACAGACAGAAATGTTTCGTAGAAGGGTTCCTCAAAGCAACCCCCAAAAGTTACTTGTTCGTAAAGTACACATGTCAATACATGGTTGACAAATGCATTGGAAATTCTGGAACATGTCTTTATTGCACTCTTTATAGCACAAAATATAGTCAAGAATACCGAGCATAAAGGTAACACTTTTTTAAGTTCATGCTGGGACAAATCCTTTAAAAATTGATACATTACAAAAAAAACTAGGAAAAAGCCAATTTACATCATCATACAAAATACTTCAATTGAAAACGAATTATATATGAAAATATCCATCCCATGATGACAAAAGCTGAGGAAAACATCCCTGCAAGGATAGCCTCCTCAGTGTCCACACTCTTCACCACCCACATGGCCGTGAGACAAGTAAAATATCCATGGCTCAGCCCCAACAACATATTCCCCACCCAATAAATCCAATCATTCTCAATTAAAATCGGGACCCTCCTTTCCACCCCAACCGGCTTGAAGGAACAGAGCAAGAAAAATGGCCCGAAGAGGAAACGCAGGAGCACAGGAATCCAGAGTCGCTTTAAAGATGGCCAGGTAAACCACAAAGGAATAAAATTGCCAATAATTGAACAAAAATCGATCGTCATCGTACCCGCCACCATTTCAAAGTATTTCTCCGTCATAAAAAAAATCCGGATCGCTCATCTCAACATGAAATTCATCCCAAGGATAAAGGGTAAACGTACAAGCGTTGATGAGCAGTAAATTGAGAGACGGGAGAAAGCTTTTTTTAAAAATCCTAAATTTCCTCCCCACATCAAATTTTCCCGGCTTTCTCGAAATTTCCATTTTTTTCCGACGATAAAATTTATTGAAAGGTAGGGCAAAAATCGTATTGAAGCTGAAGAGAAGGAACGTTGAAGATGATAAAAACTTGGCCAAAACCGTACTTTGCTTCTCGGAATCCGGTCCACGCGCCAAATCCAAAACCTCCAACGAAGATTGACTAAGGCCCGCCACATTTTGGCCCACTAAAACTCCCATGGAGTAATTTATGCCAAAGGAAATTCCCATTATGGACGTGGCATAAACTCCACGAGCTAAATTCATCACGATGAGAGTGAAAATAGACATGGCGTAATATATCCCGGGGAAGGAACTCGTGTTCACCACCGTGAAAAAGGCCCACAGGAGGACCACCAAAATATTCACGATGATTGCAGAAAGTACCCGCTTCTCCTAATCTTCTCCCACCGTCACGAAATTATCTGCTCCACAGCCTATCAATTTTGAGCCGAGTGAGACAGAAAGGAGCACACCGGAAAATGTGTCCAAGGAAGTGAGTCCAGATTGTACCGTTTCGTTTGAGGGCCTTTGTAGTTTATTCTCCACAAAGTAGGATCTCGATCTCACGTTGCCGTAGATGTACCAAGGCAAGGCCTCACCTATTCCATGAATCATGAGGGACAGGAACATTAAATTTAGCCTGTCGATGACCGGCTCCGCAGTTTTTAGCACCACCAGTTCCGGGGTATGCGGTGCTGTTGATGTTAGGTTTCCGTCAGATGTTCTGAGTGAAAGATCCGAGCCTGCGCTGGGTAAAGTGGAAAAGGCTTGGGAGAAATCCCGGTCTTTCCGTCCATCTCCAGCATCCCTGTCGAAGGAAGACTGTGGGGGGATGGCGGATTCCTCCATCTTCAATTTCCGTCAGCCCCACCCTTTTCATTGATTACTTCGATCTGATAATCTGATTCAGTAGACGAGAGGTAAAGTCTTTAACTGATTATTGAAAGTGTAGGAGAAATTATTATTCAAGATTTTTATAGTTTTTACGAATGTTTAGATTTTAAGGAATCCCATTTTAACATATTTTTTTAATCATTATTTACTTAAATTTTTCGAAGATTCCTTTTTGTGTTGGTAGCGAATCATTCAAAAGTTGAATATTCTACTTCTTGCGATTCACAAAAATGCAGTATTCTTTGTAAAAAAAATTATTCGTTTTAAATTGGTTTTTCGAATCAAGCGGCAAAATCTTCGGTTGGATTTCATTATTGATTCATTTTTGGCGTCAAGCCATCAAGCCCAAACAAGAGGCTTACCTGTCGTTTACGAGGGTTGTTTGATAAGCTCCCGGCTTTGCTAAGAAGGGGTGCTCCTAGATCTCTGAAATTTTACCCATGGAAAGCCCTACCCAAGCAGTGGTAGTTACAAAAAGAATATAATTTCAGAAATAATAAAAACAAAAAAGTGGGGTTTATACTCCGATTCATACTCAAAGGTCTAACAGAGTTGTCAACCGTCTTAAGCCTTTATTCAATTCAGTTTCAAAGTTTCAATTGTTAACCCTATCTATATGAGGAATCCTCTCACAAGCTGTCAAAGGTCTGAGCAGTCAGGGGAAAAACCCAGTGGGAAAAACCCCCTTTCCTTGTGCTAAAATTACATACTACCCCCGGGATTCGAACCCGAGTTCGACATAGACGACCCTCGAATAAATCCGAGTCCATTGCCGCTACGCTAATGGAGCTTATTGCCTATTTTAGAAATATTAATTAGAAAATATCACAATTTCAGCGAAATCGGAACATCCCATCTTAGCAAAGCCGGAAAATTATCAAATCGGGCTGGCGGGCGGATGTACGGACACAATGTACAGGGGGGAGGTTGGGGGGTTTATTATACTCCGATTTATACCCGCAGGTCTGACAGAGTTTTCTATTCCTCCTTTATTTCCAATTAGCATTACATAATAATCATATATAATTTCTTAACAACTATGGAATGTATCAAAGGGAAAAAGAAAGGACAGGGATGGGGTCTTGATAACAGCCGTAGTTCACCTCACCCATGGGTTGTCGGTGATAGTCAAATCAGTCCTGAACTTCTCCAGCTCCTTCCCAGTGCAACAGTCCTTCCAGGTCTCCTTTCATACATTCCGCAACAGCCATTGTGGTGGGCCTTATCTGGATAGATCGAATCCGTGCCATTCCCTGTCCGAGTCCAGGTACTTAACACTGGACTGAACTGGCTGTTCTACTCAATGTACAGACAGAAATGTATCGTAGAAGGGTTGCTAAAAGCAACCCCCAAAAGTTACTTGTTTGTAGAGTAAATATGTAAATCAATGGTTAGGTTATGTCTTTATTGCACTCTTTACAGCACAAAATTTAGCCAACAATACCGACCATAAGCGTCATATTTTTTAAGTGATGGGACTAATCCTTTAAAAATTGATACGTTACAAAAAAACTAGGAAGAAGCGACTTTACATCATCATACAAAATATTTCAATTGATAAGGAAATATATATGAAAATATAAATCCCATGGTGACAAAAGCTGAGGAAAACATCCCTGCAAGGATAGCCTCCTCAGTATCCACACTCTTCACCACCCAATTGGCCGTGAGACAAGTAAAATATCCATGGCTCAGTCCCAACAACATATTCCCCACCCAATAAATCCAATCATTCTCAATTAAAATCGGGACCCTCCTTTCTACCCCATACGGCTTGAACGAACAGAGCAAGAAAAATGGCCAGAAGAGGAAACGTAGGAGAAAGAAACGTAAGAAAAAATTGGCCAAAACCGTACTTCGCTTCTTGGAATCCAATCCTACCGCCAAATCCAAAACCTCCAACGAAGATTGAATAACTCCCGCCACGTTTTGGCCGACTAAAACTCCCATGGAGTAATTTAAGCCAAAGGCAATTCCCCAATTGGACAATACATAAACTCCACGAGCTAAATTCATCACGATGAGAGTGAAAATAGACATGGCGTAATATATCCCGGGGAAGGAACTCGTGTTAACCACTGTGAAAAAGGCCCACAGGAGGACCACCAAAATATCCACGATGATTGCAGAAAGTACCCGCTTTTCCCAGTCTTCTCCCACCGTCACAAAAATATTTGCTCCACAACCTATTAATTTTGATCCGAGTGAGACAGAAAGGAGCACATCGGAAAATGTTTCCAATGAAGTGAGTCCAGATTGTACCGTTGCGTTCGTGGGCCGTTGCAGTTTATTCTCCACGAAATAGGATCTCACGTTGACGTAGATGTACCAAGGCAAGGCCTCACTCATTCCATGAATCACGAGGAACAGGAACATTAAATTTAGCCTGTCGATGATCGGCTCCGCAGTTTTTAGCACTAGCAATTCCGGGGTATGCGGTGCTGTTGATGTTAGGTTTCCGTCAGATGTTCTGAGTGAAAGATCCGAGCCTGCGCTGGGTAAAGTGGAAAAGGCTTGGGAGAAATCCCGGTCTTTCCGTCCATCTCCAGCGTCCCTGTCGAAGGAAGACTGTGAGGGGATGGCGGATTCCTCCATCTTCAATTTCCAATTGCCCTTACGCTATCCATTGATAGCGTATATCAGATTCACTTGATTATGGGGACGAGAATGAGACAACTCGGGATTGAAAGCGTAGGAGTAATGGTTAATTATTATTATTCAAGATTTAGAAATATTCACATTTTGGAGTATTTTATTTCATTTTTTTTAAATCGTCTGCTTCAATATTATTATTAATATTCCAAGAAATTCTGAAAACACTAATACCAAAATTAAATACATTCTAGAGCTGAGTCAAGAAACACCGACATTGAAACTGAGTGGGAACTACACGATTCTGATTTAAACTATATCATTTCGCATTTTTATAATTTTCCGTGTAATATTGACTTATTCGCTTCACATTCAAATAGAAAGTTTCCAAAATATGTCTCTTGGAAGCCGGACCCCTTCTGTTGGCGGGTGGACGCATTTACTCACTGTTGGAGCAATCTGCAATTCTGAGCTTTCCCACCATTTTCGTTAATAGGAAGAGTTCTACAAAAACTAGTTGTGATAACTCAGAGGGTATTGTTATTGCGCCTTATTGGCCAAGGGTTCCACTTTTTGTGCAATTTTGTGATCAAAAATAAGTCTTACCCACAATTATTATCATTTTTTGACAGACAACATCCACTAAATCACCAATTGGTACTGATTGCCGTGCTCTTATCAGGACGACGCTTGCAAAACAAGTAATACCATTAGCCTCAATTCAAACTATTCTCTCGTCAATTACCGAATCCAATTGGAAACAGTAGAACGTTCATTGTAAGACCTGGCTGGAATTTTGCACCACAAAACAACATGATCCCCTGCTGCATCACTTCAATCGACTCTTGACTTCTTGAATCACTTACTACAGAAAGGACTAGGTTACAGCAGTATTAATTCAGCCAGATCGTTTCTATCACTCTTATCTACGGGATCAACTAATGAAAACATGGGTTTACATCGTTTAATATCTCGTTTCCTAAGAGGTGTGGGAAAACTAAAACCACCTGCAGCTCGTTATAACTTCAGGTGAGACCCTGCCATGGTACTCAAGTACCTTCAAGTTCTGGAACCAATCGAAGATCTTCCTATGGACAAATTAACTTACACGGTTGTAGGTCTAATCAGCTTAGCCACTGCTCACAGAGTCCAAACCTTGTCTGTTATTCACATGGATGAGATAAAAGTTAAGGAAGAAGGTATTGCCATATTGATTAAATCTACCCTAAATAATTCTATCATAAATACCAATCAACCGATTCTTCAACTTCCTTTCTTCCCCAACAATCCTCATCTATGTGCTGCCCGAGCACTCCGGTCTTATATTTCCAGAACATCGACGTTTAGGACCGACCCTACGGGGAAACTTTTCCTAGCCTTGTTTCCTCCCCATCATCATTTGACAACCCAAACCGTTAGTCGTTGCCTAAAAATAATACTCAAACAAAGTGGTATTGACACAAATATTTTCTCAGCTCACAGTTTTCGCCATGCTGCTACTTCTGCAGCCTCCCGTGGGGGTCTCGATGTCGATGAAATAAGAAAACATGCTGGTTGGTCTTCTAGCTCTTTCGTCTTTGCTCGTTTCTATAACCGTCCACTCATACAAGAGAACAGTTTTAGCAGAACCGTATTTCAGTTATAAACGTTCTGGACCTGAGACAACTTCGATTATGATCATATATTTCGTGTTCTTATATTTTATTATAATTGTTATGACATTTGTTCAGTTGTTGTGTTGTTGAATAATAATAACCATCCTTCTTTCAAAATACTTACAGTAAGTCTTAGTTCGACAACTTCTGTACACAGCTGTAGTTGTTTTTGCACGTTTTGCTTTAAACATCATACAATATGTAATTATGAGGGACGAGTCGAATGAAGTAGAATTTAAGGATTAAACAAACTTACCTGAAGTTCGATCCTAATTCTACGAATGAAGACTCGTCCTGAATAATTACTCTTCCACCTCAATTCCCACCCTATCGTGCAAAAGTTCTTTAAAGTAATGAAGAGATGAGCTGCGCGGTAACTCATGGATGCAGTGAAGTTTTGTACGCTATTTTAGCTTTGAATATTGTGTATTGGTTAGCATTCAAGGAAGCATACAATATGTAATTATTCAGGACGAGTCTTCATTCGTAGAATTAGGATCGAACTTCAGGTAAGTTTGTTTGATCCTTAAATTATTGTTAAATATTATTCAGAATTTTTAAAGTTTCTAGCAATTTTCGGATTTAGGTATATTATTTTCATTCATTTTTTCAATCAAGCGCAAGAATAGCAACAACCGTCAACACACTACGGTCCTTGGGAATAATGGGAACTCCCAATGACTCTCATACTCATTTAACAAGTTAATGGAAAAATAATGCAGTACGAAGAAGATGCGAATAGTAAAATAAGAATACATTTTATTATCCTATAAATTATTATTAAGTATTTCAGAAATAAATAAAACAAAAACTTCGAAATAAGAAAAATCTCATTTTTTATAATTTATTTCGAATTATTCCAAGTCTAGTCCTGTCACTTCGAAATCACATTTTGCTAAACGCGCGTTTTAGTTAAAAAATACACTTTAAGGGTACAAGCCCTTCCGTCCCGCTCATGAAACTTGTCAAGGAAGTTTATACTTTTGAAATACATTTTCGTAAAACATTTACTCGAAATTCATAACGTGTGAACACCCTTTAAAAATTCATTATGCTTTTTATAAGGTGACCATGCAGCAACGAACTACCAATATTTGTTGCAAACATCCGATCTCTCCTGAAATAGAGGTCACTGTGACTTGAGGAAATTCAAGGTTGTGTAATCTATCTCCACATTGGCTTTAAGCCCTTCATCATCGCATTAGATGTAAGGGCTCGAAAGTTATCCTGAAATATGTTTTTTGACGGGGCGAGCAATAAAGGTATACCTATAGATTCTATTTTAAGCAAGCGAAATATCTAAAGGTCTGTTGCTTCCTCGTGGTCGCTTTTTTGGAACAGGTCGTCAAATTCATCGAGGAAATCTTCCATGTCACTGGATTTTTCCATGACTTCAGGGTATTCCTCAAGGACAAGCAGAAACAAATGCATCGTGCAAGGGTTGCTAAAAGCAAGCCCCAAAAAGATTACTTTTTGCTAGCGTAAATATGTAAATCAATGGTTGCAAATGCATTGGAAATTCTTGAATATGGCTTTATTGCACTCTTTATAGCAACTATGTGTAACAATCTTTTATGCTGCCGCAAATCCGTTAAAAACAAATGCATTACAAAATGAGACAACTAAGAAAAAGCTACTTTACATCATCATACAAAATATTTCAAATAAGAAGGAATTATATATGAAAATAAAAATCCCATGACGACAAAAGATGAGGAAAACATCCCTGCAAGGATAGCCTCCTCAGTGTCCACACTCTTCACCACCCACAGGGCCGTGAGACAAGTAAAATATCCATGGCTAAGTCCCAACAAGATGTTCCCCATCCAATAAATCCAATCATTCTCAATTAAAATCGGCACCCTCCTTTCCACCCCAACCGGCTTGAAGGAACAGAGCAAGAAAAACGGGCCGAAAAGTAAACGTAGGAGCACAGGAATCCAGAGTCGCTTTAAAGATGGCCAGGTAAACCACAAAGGAATAAAATTGCCAATAATTGAACAAAAATCGAACGTCATAGAACCCGCCACCAATTCAAAGTATTTCTCGGTCATAAAAAAATCCGGATCGCTCATCTCAAAATGAAATTCCGCATAAGGAAAAAGGCTAAATGTACAAGCGTAGAGTAGTAGTAAATTGAGACACGGAAGAAAGCATTTTTTTAAAATCCTAAATTTCCTCCCCACATCAAATTTTCCCGGCTTTTTCAAAATTTCCATTTTTTTCCGACGATAAAATTTATTGAACGGTAGGGCGAACATAGTATTGAAGCTGAAGAGAAGGAACGTTGAAGATGACAAAAACTTGGCCAAAACCGTACTTCGCTTTTTGAAATCCAATCCAAGCGCCAAATCCAAAACTTCCAACGAAGATTGAATAAGTCCCGCCACGTTTTGGCCGCCTAAAATTCCCATGAAGTCATTTAAGCCCGCTGCTAGGCCCCATGTTGACGCGGCATAAACCCCACGTGCCAAATTCAAGAAAATGTGAGTGAAAATAAACATGGCGTAATATATCCCTGGGAAGGAACTCGTGTCAACCACCGTAAAAAAGGCCCACAAGAGGACCACGACAATATCCACGATGAGCGCCGAAAGTACCCGCTTCTCCCAATCCTCTCCCACCGTCACAAAAATATTCGCTCCACAACCTATTAATTTTGAGCCGAGTGAGACATAAAGGAGCAGACTGGAAAATGTTTCCAAGGAAGTGAGTCCAGATTGTACCGTTGAATTCGTGGGCCTTTGCAGTTTATTTTCCACGAGATAGGATCTCACGTTGACGTAGATGTACCAAGGCAAGGCCTCGCTTATTCCATGAATCAGGACTAGCAGAAATATTAAATTTAGCTTGTCGATGATCGGCTCCGCAGGTTTTAGCACTACCAATTCTGGGGTATGCGGTGCTGTTGATGTTAGGTTTCCGTCAGATGTCGTTCCGAGTGAAAGATCCGATCCTGCGTGTGGCAAAGTGGATGAGGCTTGGGAGAAATCCCTGTCTTTCCGTCCATCTCCAGCATCCCTGTCAAAGGAAGACTGTGGGGAGATGGCGGGTTCCTCCATCGTCAATTTCCCTCACCCTTTTCATTCATAACGTCAGATTGAGTCGGTTATATAGGGGCGAGAATGAGACAACTCGGGATTGAAAGCGTAGGAGTTATTAATGGTTAATTATTATTATTCAAGATTTTTAAAGTTTTCAACAATTTTAAGTTTTAGGAATTACATTTTAATGCATTATTTTTTATCATTTATTTGAGCAAAGTCATTCCAAGAACTCATAAATATAAAAACACTAATACCAAAAAATTAAATACACTTTTTTGCACTTTGAACTACCAAAAACTAAATCGAAATTATAAATGGCATTACAAAAGTAAACATTAAATAGCCCCCCGCAGCCCCCAAGATAATCAAAGTTGAAGAAGCCATGCCCAATAAATGAGCATCCCGTCCATTCGCTTCCGCATCCTGGCAGACATACAGGATCGAGATAGCCCCGTAGTACCCATTGCTCAGGCCCAACAAAATATTCCCAATCCAATACACCCAAACATTAGTGATTAAAACTGGCAACGTCCTTACCACATTCGACGGCTTGTAAGGGCAGAGTAGGAAAAATGGAATAAAAAGTACCCGAAGTCCTACCGGAATCCACAGATATTTTGATGTAGATGGCCATTGAATCAACATGGAGATTAAATTACCCAAAAAACAAAATAAAAAATACGTCCCGTAGCTCACAACAGAATTGAAGTAGCTTGGAGGAATAAAAAAATCCTCATCAATTATTTTCGTATCCCTAAGGAGCCGAGGGAAGACCGAGTAGGTAGTAAAGTGCACCAAGAAAATCTTGAGACATGGAAGCGCGGATTTTTTCAAAGTCACACATTTCCAATACGCATCGTCCGCGTGCTCCTTGTTATTCCTCCTATTGAGAATCCTTTCAAACCGTTGATGATGACGATAAAATTTGTTCAGAGGCAGCACAAAAATCGAATTAAAGGAAACAAGGAGTGTAATGACGCCCAAAACAAGCTTGTAAACCACGCGAACACGACGATTCAGTCCCGCCAAAAAACCTAGCTCCATTATTCTAACAAAATTCTCAAAAACTGCCGCCAAACTTTGCCCAATCAAAACTCCGATGACATAATAATTTTTAAATTCAGCAGCTATTCCAAAAATCGAAGTAGCATAAATCCCTCGAGCTGTATTCATCACAATGACAACGAAAAGCATTGTGGCATAGACGATTCCAGGGTAAGAATCTGTTTTAGCCAAAGCTTCAACTGCCAGGACCAGTATTAAAAACATATTAACGGTTATAGCCCAAATCGTCCTTCTTTCCCAGGGGATCCGATCACCCAGGAATGTATTCACGGCACAGAAAAGGATCTTGGGTACGAGAGATGCGGCTGACGTGACAAGGAAAAATGTCTCCTGAGTCGTGGAAGGTCCATTTTTGTCTCCTTTCTTATTTCGGATTTTCTCATCCAGAAAATAATATGCACAACTGTAGAACATGTACCAAGGGAAGATTTCACCTACTCCTTGAAGTACCATGAATAGAAGTAACAAGCCGAGGCGGTCTGGAGGTTTTTTTTGAATGCTACTACTAATTATTTTAGATTCCAACGAATCCTGTTGGGAATCCTCAAAGTCACTTATTCCTGTTAGATCGGAGCCCACGGTGTTTAAAGTTGTTGATGGAGCTTTACGTATTTTGGGATTTTCACTTCCTTCAATACCATCCCATTGTAAGGATGGGAGGGGGAGAGAGTCTCCCATGGGTTTTTCCGATTCAGCGGAAAACGTTGCCATGTTTTGATCACTTATTTTTAAGATCAATTAGATATAACAAGGAGAATTCGACTTTGCTAGATGCTGGAATGTTGGAAGTTATAAGATAAGAGTATGAGTGACAGAGTGAGTAATGTTAAAGTGCTTCAACCGATCCGAGATCAGGATTTTTGGGTAACAATAATAACAACTTACTATTGACTAAAAGAGTCGTAAAAATTGTATTTTTACGAAGATTAGTTTTTCTTGTTTCTCCGCAAAAAGTAGAATAAATTGAATGATTCGCTCAGGCAAAAAATCAAGCTCATACATGCGTGCGCTATGGGATAACGACATTTTCATTTCGACTTTATTTACGTGATATACCCGATTCAGTACAATAAGACTGGTCTCCCATCGGTATCACGGAC
>JAQFXU010001514.1:0-28314 GCA_034693705.1 Spatulosminthurus flaviceps | reverse complement strand
AATATGGTGGTTGTTATTTCAGTTTGCTTTTAAGCAATTCGTGCATTAGACCACTTTGCTTCTCCAGCGACGATATTGGTCTGAAGAAAGCAAGTGATGGACTGACTCCACACAACACCCAAAAACTACGGCTAAAATGAAGGACTGCTCAAAAGTTCTCATTGAATCACACATTGTGTCACCCGCTGTGTCTCCTTGTCTTGTCTTACTTTGAATTCAAATGAGATCCATATGCTTGTATAAAGTTGTAGCCTTCTTGGCTCAGTCCTACATTGGAATCTCCCTTGGATGAGTCTTGTAAACGCAGAGGGAATCCGCTAACTCTACCCATAACATTACAACATTCAAGACATAACATTACAGCTCAAGACAAGAGCTGGATTACACACACACACACACACACACAAAGATCCATGCATTTAAATTACTTTGCCTAGTACTACAAAGATTACAACTTGTTCTTGAAACTGTTTCTCCAAATGATACTACACTTGAGTCGTAATGACATAATATTCATATCTGTACCTTTATATTTATATTATGTATTCATACCACAGAGAAATAATAACTTCATCTGTAATTGATTGCACATGCCATATCTCTCCCAGAGTTTATGCAGGGAATATTAAACTTGAAATTTTCCTTGAGGCTATGAATCTATTACGAATCAATAAACCGTAGGATAATCTGCAGAAAGCTGTATGTTAGTTCTTGTTCTTTTTCTTACAATCAACCCCAAGAAAATTCCTCACATTTTAGACTTTTTTTAAATTGCTTCCTTGTATAACCAGCCCCATCTCTTACTATCCTTAAAGCGTACGCATATTATACATTATGAATAAAATTGCTACTCAAGGGAAGTAAGAGCGTATTTTGTCCTTACCCCATTTAAATATATGCAACATCCTTATTCCATGGAGCTATGTAAAGATAAGGGTTTGGGAAAAACCTCTAGTCAAGAGCTATTTGTTCGAGAGATGGGGAGTAGAGAGAGCTCGTGCTAAATCCATGATAGTATAGATATATAGGAAAGTTTTGAGAAGGAAAATAAAACTTTTCAATAGACATGTATATAAAGTTGAAGGAAGAGGAGGCTAAAAAAATCCTGGATTTCAACCCCAAGAATAAGCCAAGAAGTAGGAGTAAGAGAGAGAGAGAGAGAGAAAGAGATGATAAAAGAAAGCAGAAGGCGGACTTGAACTACGACTTCTACTATAAGCTACTACAGCATAGCATGGAAATGTTAGAAGTTACATGGGAGGACGGATTTAGAGAGAGAGAGAAAGAGATAGAGACGTAACGTGAAGACTAGAGCAGAGCTCATTGAGATGCTTTGTAATTCAAATGCAGTCAAAATTGAGGCTTGTCATGGTTGCGCACTCTGTTATTTTGGTCGTTTCTCTCTAGGCTCCGATGACATTATTCACATTGGTATTCCTAACTTGAGCTGTGTGTCTTCAAGCTACCTTATCCTTTTCCCGAACGTAAACTTATCCAAACTACTGACTACCACCGAACTCTATTAAACCCTATAGCTTGGCACAAAGAAAACATAAGGAAGATATAGTGTAGCATAAGAAGGGACACGGGAGTAGAAGAGGATATGCGGATGAGAGTTGAAAGCTGGTTGAAAATGCGAAAATGGTAATTTCCTACCCATCCATGCTGTCGCTTTTCTATGTCTTTCATATATGGTTCCATTCACTCAGGCTCTCGTACATACCAAGAAGGAACAAGTGTATGCCCCTTTAGTCAAATTGTATGAACACGGATAGAAAATCAAATACGTTGATCCTGTTACAACATATAAGGTATGTTCGGATTCTAGCCTCTCCCACACTTTTCCTTCTCCGTTGTTATAGTTACGTTTAATCTAGATACTACATATATGCACCATGTAAACTCCAGGATAAAAGTAGGTAGAACTTTACTCCGTGCCATGCGGACCGAGAACAACTAATGGCCATGACAATGACAGAGTACAAACATATTCGCATTTATACTTGGACGGATTGAGCTTGAGAAGTGAATATATTTCAAGTCAATGAGCGAGTTTAGAGCTGGAACGAGTGTATGCAGACAAGCACACAGGTTTCTACATATATACAGTTTAGAAATTTCCAAGCGAAACCTGTCTGCTTCATTACATTACATTAGATTATATTAGTATGAGGCAAAAGGGAGTCGTTTAATTCCGCTACCACATTAGCAGGCATTATAACATCATGACTCACAGTACAGTTGACGCTCCAATGTACACCGATTCAGGGACTGATCCGCGTCTAGCAAAGTGGGAGGCAAAATTTTATGGGGTTAAGGTGCTCTTTTTTTCTATTTCATGCACAAAGTCTCCAGTAAAATTAGCTATTATAACCCATACAAATGCATGGAAATTTTTTTCAGAAGAACTGCAAAAAGCTTCCGTATTTCCTATTTCTTTCATGACGTAAGTAATCCACATTTGATTTTGGAAAAAACGCTTCCATATTTTGGACAGTGATAGCCAAATTTCCGGAAATCCCACGTAAACACGTGTCACATTATAAGAATAATAAGTTCTATAATGTGGACTTGTTCCGTTTTGGAACTGAAATTTATTTTAAATACTGCGACAGAAGACAGCCCGTGTCTTCTTTCACTCATAAACTTCTTTCTTCTTCTTCTTCTTTCACTCACTAAACCATGCATCATATTTTCAAGCAGGGCACTTTTGTATTCATTTCCACTAAATTATATGAGATATAAACCTTTTTGTACCAAAGAATAAAAAATAATCATTATGACAAGCTCAAGTATCCGAGGTTAAAGAAACTCTTTAGCCGGAAGGGTAGTATCACAACACACCAACCAACGTGGAGTGTGTCAAGGGTCAGTTTCGAAAACTAGTCGGACATTTAGAATCGGAGAGACTCGGGTTGAAGAAGATCGTTTCTCAAAGGTAACCTACGATGATTTCCTGAATTTTGATATCCAACATTTTTGATGAGTAATATTATTTTAGGTCTTCAATCTTCTCACAGCACCTCATGTCTATCAAAAATTTTTGCCTTTAGTAAGACATGGTCTGCGTGAATCAAATTGATTAATGGTTTCTCAATTGTTCAGCATTTATTTGTTAGGTTCCATATTGCAGCCTTCAGTATTCATGTGTATGCGATTCCATATGAGTCACTATACTTAACGGAATTATCCCCTAGTAATAAAAGTAACAGTTAATCCTTATACATTAATGGTGTAGAGATAAGGAGTCGGTTTTGTAAGACAGAATTTATATTTGAGAAGGGAAAGAACTCTGAGAGAGCATTAAAAAATTCTGTCTCGTGAGAGAATAAGAATGTGGGAGAAAGCTAAATGCGAAAAATGCTAAATCTCAATAAGTGAGACAGTCAAGCCTTAAATAATGTAGAGAAATTGTCTATTGAATGCTTAGCCTTGTGAATGAATCAGAGATTAATGAAGGTTGAAGTACGAGAAGGAGCAAAGGGGTGAGAGGAAAGGAAAAGTCTATGTAGGACGATTTATACATACTGACGGCAGGATATTGTTCCCACTGCCCCTGCGGGTTTTCCCGGGTCTTCGTCTTCTCCTCCATGGACAAGTCCAAACGTCAATGTACACTCATCTCCCTGTGAAGTTCTTAGGCATCCAAATCCTTCCCTTCTTTGTCATTATTTTATTGACAAATGGGATTACCACGTTGATGCTTCCATGTCAACAGTCAATGACGATGACCAGTGCACCTAAACCTCCTTCCTTCTTATCCACTTTGACACTTTGCCACAACTAAAGCTCCACTCGATGCTGCAATATAAATCTATCCTGTCATCACTCCAGTCCTCCTTTTCATCTTGTTTGAACATCCTCATACGCATTCCCAACTCTCAGACATTTTCAAGGTTGAATAGCATTAAAGCCATAGTTACAATCTCATAACTTCACTACACACACACACACACACACATACACACATGCACAATGGAGCTTCATACACTAAATTATATCAAACTGTCCAACTGTTATTTACAACATTGTAACTAATAACCATCATGTGGGTAATATTTCTTTGCCACAAAACGAACCGAATCATTTTATCAAAATAAAGACACATGTGCAGTTTTTCCCTGGAATTCCCTCTTATTTGTTTTGTCTTCCTCCTACTATTGACAGTCGCATCAGATATCATTGTGGTTCATAGAAGGACCCCCTCTACGTACTTGCATATTTATATGCATACTTCTATTTGATACATTTCTCTGCCTATGTATATACATAAGTTCCGTGCAAAGTTAAGCAAGTCCCTCAAGCGATGAATGTTGACGTATTTTGGGCAGAGGATGAGATGTTGAGAGAGAGAGAGAGAGAGGAAGAGTGCAATAAGAATGCATCGGAAACTCTCGCTGGTATATGGAATATGGATGGAAGCAAGGAGTGGATGGATAAATTGAAGTGGGGAGGAAATGAGAATGTGACACCCCGCTGCCCGTCTTTTGTGCCAGGAAAAGTTAATTGGAGAGCCCAGGTGATGTGTGAATGTACACTTATAGCTAACAATGAGAACTACTCCTCGACTTGACTATTGACTGCACGGCTCATTGTGCTCACTCTTGGAATTATCTTGTCACTAATTGGACAGATAGAAAACTGATACAATAATGACCAACAAATCCTTATCCCATAACATAACTAACCATATAGTTCGCCAACATGTACCAGCCTTCTCAAGATCTTGGCTACTAAACCGCATCCAAGTATGTCACTTACTTAAGTCGGCTTTATACTAAAATACATTAGAAGTCTTCACCAACTTGCGTGGATATCTAGGTAATTCCTACGATGTGTACAAATATAGTAGTACCCGGAAATCCTGAAAAAATTGTAGTTCACTTTTAGCCCTTATTTAGTACCACGTACTCCAGATACTTCATCTCAATTACCAACGATATATATATTGTAATTTAGTAAATAATAGGCATAATAACCATGTGGAAATTACTTTGACACCTGAACCACTGGAATTTTTAATGAGTGCGGATTTATAGGGACTTGCTTTTTTTCTCGAGGATTTTGATACAGTAAACTCATTTTGGTACATATATCAAGTAGTACAGGAGAAAAAATACGGTGATGATGAGGCTGATGGTTGATGAGAATTATGGTTATGTAAGTGAGTAGATTGATAATGTATTTAGACCAGAAGGGTTGAGAAAGGGTGGGATAATTATGATATTGGGAAGAAAAGCGGAGTGGCTGATGGTCGGCAGGCGAAAAAAGATAGTCGAGTTAGCGGCTGACAAGCAGAAAAGAGCGTTTGGTTACGCTGAGGAAGGTTGGGAGCAGCAGGCGGGCTCATAACATGACTCCAACACAATACACCCTATTCAACATTTATCTTTCTATTCTATTCTCATCTCGATCTGAGAACCATTCTTCCTTCTACAATATTTTATATCTCATCATCATCCTCCTCATCAAAGGAACCAGTAGAAAACTTTTGGCTGGAGCATGTCCTACCGATTTTCACACAAAAACTTTTCCCCTTATTCCAATATGTACAAAGTATAAGTCTTCTAACACTATGCATATAAACTTTCCCGTAATATAACCTTTTGACTATATACACAATTATTAGAATAATATTCTATAGGTATATGAGAATCTGGGAATTATCTTCCACCGTTCCACCTATTCTTGTGTGTTTACAATCATAATTTATTTATGGAATAGAATAAATAACTTGCTCAATATTTGGATCATTCGGTTGCTTGAGTTACTTTTTAAAAGCTCTTCTCCTCACGGTTTTGTTTGTCTTTTTACAATTACCTTCCTCTTATTCTTACCTTTGCCTGGAAAAAAACGCACTACTGGTGAGCAGTAGTGCGTGCTCTAACACCAACGCAGCAGCGGACATCATGCAAGTTTTGTATCATCAAAAGTTTGGAAAAACTATCGAATTCTCAAGATTCCAGGTGGGTTTTTCAAGTGTAGTTTATGGTTTCTGGAAATCAAAGCATTACCGCAATCAACACACGGAGCCATATGCTTGAAAGTATTGAAGCAACTCTTCTTTTCTCTTAATTTGTCTGCTCAAATGCACGCAATCCCTTTACTATATACTACACAACTCTGTCCACAAAATATCCTACAATTTTCAATCCCATGTCTTAATTTCGTTTGCAATGATTTAGCCTTAGAAACAGAAATGCTTTGATGCGTATACATTTAGCTATATGTATATCTATATACATAATTTACTTGATATTCTATCCTCATTGATTGCTATTAATTACATTTGTAACATAGAGAGAGAGAAAATTCAAAGGAAATTAAATTCCAAAGATTTACTATGCAGGAGAGATTTATGTACGTCTTATTCTATAGTCAGAGAAAACGTATCAAAACATAGGGAGATGATGGTTGAGCAACTCACGTGTATAATACTTGTACGTCTCTCTTATGACTGTCGTGTGTGTATAGATTGAAATATTTGGAAGTGAGAATTGAAAAGTCCGAAGGTGTGTTGACTGGAGAGAATGAAAAGGTGTCTATATGGTAAGAACAATGAATGAATGAAGAAGCCTCCTCTTGTGAACATCAAGTCATCCTCATATTAAACTTTAATGTAATGATCAATTTGAAAAGGTGGCATTCCAATGGTATGTTATGTTATAACCATGAATCAGCAAACTATACACATGTTACGTATAGGAGAAGATATGGAGGCACACTTATAATATTTGCTTCAAACCGTAAATAAAGATGTCAAAAAAACTTTGCTTTTACATCAATGCAATAATCCTACAATATAAAATCATTATAGTCATATATATTAAGCAAGGGATCACTTTTAATATATAAGTAAATGGGGAATTTGTGGCATAGGATATTTTTAAAATTTTTTTATAACAACGTTAACGTTCAAGTATTTTATCCTCATATTGATAACAAGCTCAATGGAAATTCTCCAATATTGAAATGGATTCTCTATTCCCTGAAATAATTTTTTTTCATTTCACAATAATTTTTCTCCGAGCGATGATGTCGGAAAAATATGTACACGCTACATAAAAAGAGTCGGGAGAAGGGAGTAAAGTGGATGGGAGCATAATAAATATGAGGTGGTAATTTTATTATATGTGTAATAATAACTATAGGGAGGAAGGTGATAGGCGTACATATATATAGTTATAAAAAGGGGGAAGAAAGTGGCTGTGCCTTTGAATGATTGAAATAGTGGAAAAATATAGAATAAAAACTCACCTGAGATATGTCATCATTTGTTGATGGGTTGAAGTGTAGTTTAGATGCAGACAAAGGGGGAATGATATATGGACGTCTGGTCACCTGCAATTAAGATATTCGTTGGTTTTCACACCATTTATTACACACCTATTGCCTCATTGTCTGCCGGGGACTTTTGTCTGTCAATGAAAACAGCAGTGGGGCTCACTCATTCCCTTTATAAGTATTCTTGCCTGGCCTGAGCCTTCCCTCATGTCCGTCATGTTTCCTTCCCATATTCCTAATAGCTAACATTTCAATGACTCCCTATGTAATAAGCGAGTCTGTTCATAATATTTAATATTATTATTATTAAATTCAAAGAATTCAATTCTCTCACCTCAACCCGTCCGTTATGCAATATACCTTCAAAAGCCTTACCTAACCTTATGTACCTATCATACAAGTTTACTCATACCTAGATCATCCAATCTAATGGAATAGCCTTGTCAAGATTTTTTCTATTCTAACGACAGGTTACAGGTATAAGGATAAAGGTAAGGATAGAGATTGAACATTGAGCTAACAGTCACACTTTGCACATTGCCCTTTATCATATTATAGTTTGAGACTCAATAGAAAGGATTGAAATTTGATCAAATCTTGAACACATGATGTGTATGATTTTTGTGCAATTATTTCTGCGGGGATCAAAACTCTCTATGAGAATTCCCAAAGGAAATGGTGTGATAAAGGTCATCATTATTTTGATTGCAAGTAGTAATAATAATTCTCTACCTGGGAGACACTTGCTGTGATCTCTCTTGATTCTACAATTCTCTCAAAGGGTGATGATTATAAGAGTTGAGAAAGCCATTCCATAGTTTTGAATTATGTAATTTTATTTTCATGGCAGAATGCTTTTTAGCTTTGCAGGGTGCTTCCTCCATTAAAAATCGTTCGTATTTCCAGCACACTGTTTTTTATTTTATTTTTTCTATACCAGTTTGTTTTTCTTTTGCTGAATCGTCCCGGGTCTCTAGATCAGCAGATGAATCCAACTTGAATGAAATCATCAGCCTCCTTATAAAATTACATGGCGCTGATACACTGGAGTGAGGCGGACTCAAATCCACGGTTATAACGTCGTTTAAAAATATTTAAATTTCCAAGTAGCAGCATCTGCTTTCAATCTGGACGTTTCTTCCAATATTTTATTCCTCTATGTAATTTCTCAATAATGAATTCATTTGGTTTTTTTTCTCAATCCCACAGAGAAGAGAGCAAGGGAGAAGGGAGATGAACAAGTTGGAGAAAATTGCAGAGTCATTCAAAGATCATTGTGTATATCGTTTCGGATGACGAGGATGGATTTGAAATTGAAATAAAACCTAGAGCTACAATTAACTACGAGAAAATATATCGTTTCAACTTCAACCGTGAGTAATGTAGACATCAAATGATATTTTCAGGCAGGCGCTGCATAGTAAAGATCTGTGAATTGCAAGTGGATACCTTTTTTAATGATGGCAATATTACATACAAGGATCCCATAGGTAGATATACTTTGTTTGTAACGTAATACCATTTGAGTATAAGTATACATATATAGATAGATGAAGTGTCAAAGCAATAACATAGTTTGATTGGGATTCGATGAAGTAAGCTGTTTGTGTTGGTAGTACTACTTTGGTTGATGGCATATTAGATGGATGTGTGTATATTAGAGAGTTACCTGCTCACACATTCTGTCTCATTGATAAACATTTATTGTTTGGGAATAAATTGACTCCTCAATAAGAGTTAGCTCCATAATCAAAATTCAATCATTCAATTGACTTTTTCCAAGTCACTTATTCACCCTCATGGGAAGGTGCTACATGATTGTAATACATATATAAACACCTTCATCTCTCACTCACTGCTACATTAGCTAACGGCAACAATATCTCCCTATTGAACGAGTGGAGGTGCAAATGACGAAAAGGTCTATCAATAAGAGAATGGATTGAATACAGTTCGCTCCCTGATAACAGTTTCCTTTAACAATCAGTTAAAATCATAATTATGACTACTGCTGTAAACAGTCATCCTCATCAAAGTCCACGTCAAATTTGCCTTCTCAATAATGTGTTTCTTACAAATCATTACCAAATTCAATTGCAAACACACAGTTACACACAAGTATTATTCAATTGTCAAATTTGTAACTTTCAATGTTTCCATTGAATTTCATCTCGTTAATTTATAATTTATAATGATAATTTTATTTCTTTAATATATCGTTTATAGAATTGGAGCAGCAAGTAATAAGCAATCAGATTTAAAAGTAAGTATCTATACAGATATTGGTGATAATGATTTTACAAAAGGTAAGTTTAAATGTAGATGTAGTGATTATGTATTTGAAAATCCAACCAATGGATGTAAAGTTGAAATGATTCCGTAAAAGGATTTGAAGGCATGGGCTGATAGGAGGAAGACAGACAGAAAGGTTAAGTGAACCAAATGAAGAGGAACCACATCTGATCATCTGTATAATGGCTAGGTATTTTTCACCTGGGAGTCTATCATTAAGCTGTCCATTACACAGCAGAGAGCCAAAACATTGAAAAGATTAATTTATCCCAATGAAGGTGGAGGATCAACCTTCATTATCAGCTCTCTCTCTCTGTAGTAAAGAGCTATTAAAATTATGTCTCGTGCTCCAAACTTTACTTTAACATAAAGTTATACCACCGAAACATTTTTACACATCCATTGGATTTAAAAGGAGTTCAAATCCATTTAATATTTCTCAAATGTAGTGATACATATTATTAACCCAATAAAATATGCTATTTTGATACCTCCACCCTTACCCCACAGGATGCCTTGGTTGAAGATAATAAAAGAAATGAGATCTGCATGTGCGTTGTAGAAGTTCGTTGGAATAGGTAGAAGAAGAAAAATAGGGATAACTTACTTGAAAAAGACAAGTCCTACGAGACTCCAGATAATAGCCAAAGGATAAATACAGTAATATATGAAGACTTGAGAGGAGAGACTCCAAATGTATGATGATGTAAAGCGGCATGTATGCAAAAAACACAATGCTCATCATCACCACAGACACATTAGATGAACCTTATGATAAATGCTAGAGCTAATAAGCATAAGACCATAGATAGACAAAAGTTTGAACTTGATTAGGCTGATATGATGGGTTGTGTGAGTTGGGGCTCATGCCGCCTTATTTCTCCTCACACTTTGTCCAACACTTCATTTCTCATCACCGTTAAGTCCACATTCATCACTTGATGGAACCTGTCTTGACCTGACCTTACAGACGCCTACAATTCCTCAAACTTCTACAAAGAGTACAGCTACCATGTTATGTATTTCCAAAAGGCAGGGGTAATAAAAATTAACATGCAAAGATGCTCATTACCTTTTTTCCTTGTAAATAAACTTTTCTTCACGTTCTAAGTAACTCCTTCCTCATCATTGCATCAATTCATATAGTCATCAACCTTTAATAAGTGCTTTTTTGAGAATAAATCCCTTCAATATTTCATATATACTTGTTTAGGAATAGAATTTTTCCACATAACTCCCTGTAAATTATTAAATTAATGTAAATCTCACTTTTATTTCTAATTTTCACATTCTCCTCTACGATCCACACTTGTAATGTAGATTTTAATAGGAGACGTTGATGAGGAAGAAGGATTTAATAGAAATTCCAAGAATTCTATACTCTAAAGTTTGCAACCCAAAGTTTCATATTAGGCTCTCTCTCTTTCTCTTTCGCTATCTCTCTCTCTCTTACTGGAGTAATTTCAAGTTTAGCATTTGATAGCTATTTAAGATGTAGACTACATACTACGTCCCACACTCGTCGTGTAGAGTTAGTCCCTAAAGTGCACAGAGTTAAAAGTTGGAAGTTGAAGGAGGTTCTAGAGTTTTCGTAAGAAGGCTAGTGATTAAATATGTATTAAGGGTAATAGTAGGTAAGTGGGAAGTGGCTGTAATGCATGTAATTTGGGAGATGGCTTATAAATGAATGCTCAGTAGTATTGATACTCTTGCTTAGATAAGAAGCTACTTAAGGTAGTTTCTCACCTTGGGCTATGACACCATGTAATTTACCGGTCAAAACGGAGAAAGATGATGTAAGGGGGGAAAATGATGTGTAATGAAATGTCTCTCAGCTCCTGGCGCCTTTCCGCCGATATCTCATATCTTCTCCTTTACATTGTAGCAAATGCTCCTGCTCCAACTTATACCATGTAAGTACATACACACACTTCATACGAGCTTCCTTCCTCTCCAACAGTTTCCTATAGTATAGCCAGACCTAATTGAATTCTATCCTCATGTCAAATCTTCACTTCTCTTCTCCATCGTCTTCCTCTTCTCTTTCTCTCTTCTTATTCTTCTCTCATCTGACTATTATCATATCACTCCTGTAAAAAGGCTCTCAAATCAAGACCAAATATTCACCATAATAGCTAATACCTCTAGTTATAGAAAATAGCTCCATATTTATTCTACATAACAGCTAACAGCATCCTTTTACCAAGCTTCCTTATATATCCTCCTTGTGTATAGCTTCAAAAAAAATTCAATTCTATCATTTTTCTTATTATTTCATTATTATTAGTAACTTTATTCAAGAAAAGTATCCCTACAGACAAATATACTTTGGAGAGGGATAATAATAATAGTAAGAAAACTACAAAAGTTGAGAGGTTGAAAAATCAAGTGGGATCCTTCGGTCAGTCAAACAATACATACTCTCCTCATATATCCTAAGTGTAATCCTAAGTATAGTAACGTTGAAAAAAGCCTCCAAGCCGGAACCAAAAATCCTCTCTCTCTCTCTCTCTCTCTCTCCATTACCCATTCTTTACGTAATTAATTGTGAGTAGTCAAGAAGATTGCAAGATGAGAGCGAGAGGGCTGTAAAAACTTACCTTTAGGATATATCTAATAAACTTATGGAAATTCCACCACTACTACTACAACAATTGTAGAACCTTTTTGTAATGCACTAGCAACCATGGAAGCTGGAAGGGTACGATTACTGCATTAGCTGCAATTAATGTATGTAAACCCATATGTATATAATTATATATATATAGATGTAAATGTATCCACTATATTTACTTTATATCATTGGCCCTTATCAATGATGATTGTTATTATGATTGCTATAATGATGATTAAATATTCCATACATATATATACCATAGAGATGATGCATACATGATTATCCATCTCCTCTACACGTTACTCCCACTCACATTACAATGAGATAAAAAGTGAGATGGACGCTTTAGAACGTTACATATATTAACTATATCATATACATATTACTTTTAACTTGAGAAGCAATTCTTTAGAATATAGCTATATATACGTAGTATGTGTAGGCATACGAGCTCCAGAAACATAAACACATTTCCTTGACAGGGTTTTCTCTTGACTGTTTTAGTATTAGGGACGATGAGTGGTAGCGCTTCTCCTCTTACACTCTTCAATAGAGAGTTTGATGTCTTGACGCTTTGACGCTACCCCAAAAAACATTTCATGGCAAAAGCAAATAAAAAACAAAGTTTATTTCTTTTGTCCCTGGATAAAAGTTTTATATATCGGAACAAATAATCTTCAAGTCACTCATTGTCAGACACACTGACGACCAGACCACTATATCCCATCATCTAACATTATATGTTCCTCTCTGGAAACTCAATAGTAAAATCGCATCAAGTGCACATCTCAATTACGGCCAACATCACTACAAAATTACAACAAGGGAAATCAAACTTATATCAAGACTTGAAAAAAACCTTCAAAAAACCCCAAGATCCAGCTTTTCATAATAGTACTATATAAAATACGTAGAGATTTTTCCTAACATGTACGTGTATAGATATATATAGTTACTATTACTATTACCATAGAAGTTTCAAGCTTTTACCATATGTTAAAGACATTGTATAGTTTCATACAATAATCCCTGCTGTCTCAGTCAGATTTCATGTAATGTACACAATCTAAGAGATTGAAATCAGTGGTTAAAAGTGCCAATTTAAGAGTAGCACTATCAAAATCCTTAGATATGATTCTTATCTTGAGTATATCAGGATAATTACACGTATGCTACCATGTGGAAGGATATGAGAATAAGTCTTTTATGAAGTGTAGGATATAATAATAATATCGCTACAACTACTACTACCAACTACAACTACTGGAAAGGGAATGATGGAGTAAAAGAAGACAAAATGAAGAAGAAGAAATGGAGAAAATTACCAGAAAGTAATATCTGTGGTAGAAAAAGTGTCTGAGGCGTTCAAGTTAATGGTATGGAGGAGCATATATACTAGTAGTAAGTATATGATGATGAGGGATGGGATGGGATATTAAGAATGTACATTCACACCTCGGTCGAGTAATTAAATATGTACTGTAAGATATTCGTGTTTGCGGTGAGGATTAAGTTGTTTCAACTTGAAAAGAGCCACTGACTCAATTAGCTCCGTCTCATGATGACTCTGTTTCATCTGTCTGACTCTAGCACATGATAAATAGCTTTCTTGCATGTTCATTCTCCATAGCAAATCCGGCTGGAGGTGCTCACCACGGCTTCTCTTTGCACACTTTCATTATTATACAAATCATTCATTCCACCAGCTCCAGCTCCTTTTTATAAGCTCAACCAATATATTCCGCTCACATCAAATAATAATACACTATGCCCAACTCTATGCAACAATTTCATCTTGATATATTTCAATCCTTAAAACTTCCTTCACAGAAAAACCATCTACATTCCACTTTCATCAAGCTATTCAAGCTATACATGGCAAATCATTTCCTTTTTTCTCTCATAATATGTGAAAATCTTTTATTTTCTACCACTCGAAACTAATTCTGATCCTACAGTCTAGATTGGCATTGAAATGACGTCAGCCAATAAGATAAAGCGTAAGATTTTAATAATAATTGAGACCTGCAAGTTTTTATAGGTAACCCGTGACTTATAAGAAAGGGAGATAAGAGAAGGAAAAAGCTCATAGAAGGCTGGATTTTCTTCATATCACGAAATGTACATTTTTATTATTACACCACCAGTTATTCCTATTATTTCACGCTTCAATATCAACGCTTGGTTAACTAACGCAACGCCAAGCTAAACCAATAATATCATTTTGCTTGAATCTTTCATGGTCAGTAAGTTCCTGGGATTCCCTTTAAACTTCCACAAAATCATAGTTGTCAAAATATATAGGCTATTAACGTTTTTTCCCTCCCATTTCTTAGGTGAGTTCATCAAGTAATATAAAATGACCTGCAAATCCATTAAATGAATCTCGCCATTAATTGATCTACCTTTTTTTTTACACCTTATCCTTCTTCCTATCTCATTTGCCTCACTCTCAGAATTTTTTGGCTCAGAAAACTTACAAAAGAAATAATTAATCCAAAGTAAATAACAATTGAAAAAATTCTACAAAGCTGAAAGTAATCTCCTTGAAAATACGTACATAGCACATTATTTGATATGATATTGAAAGTGAACAAAAATCAAATTAATTTTTTCCTTTCCTTTTGTATATTGCAAGCTCTATAACAATGTAAAAGCACCTACTAAAAAACTACAGGCTTAAAAACAGTTCCGAGGGGTGAATTAGTAAGTAGTAAAGTAGGAATGATGAAAAACAAGGATAATGATGATGCTCTAGTGAATAATCTAAAGTAATTCGTTGGGTTGACATGTGTTAGACTTAAAATTAATTACTTGTGGTTTTTGCCTCATCTTCACACTTTTCTTTATGACCTATCATTCACTGAGCGTTCAAGAGCGTCAAGTAACACCCGAAAGCTATCTGGTCCTCCTTCCCTATACGTTATGCTCCCTCATATTCATTATTATTACTACCATCACCATATAGAGTCTTTAAATATGGAGCCATATTACACTTGCGCCTGTAATTACTACTCCTTATTTTGTAACATACACACACTTATGCCAGAGCAAGCCTAAGACTTCTGTTCCAGAAAAACTCACGTGTAATCTTCATCCTAAGCAATTATTATTGAATTTAGTATTACTAAAAAACATGATTTTAATTTTTAAAAAGAATTTTTAGCGCTTGGCTGGAGAAGGTTAAAGGACTAATACATTTTGAATGTAAAGAGGAAGTTAAAAAATATGATTACATACAGGTTAGATTAATATCGGAGCAAATATGTGGAGCTCTTGGGTGAAGAAGAGGAAAGATGAGAATTATTGTAAAAGTTTGAATAGGAAATTGGCCGTTTCAGAGTAAACTGTTCGTGTCATTCGATTTGATTCCAGTGGAGTTTGACGAGGGAATTTGTTTGCAAGCTTTTTCTACGACCTTCCTTTAAACGTATGTGCATAGAAGAATATGTATGAAATTCTGAAAATAAGCAGAGTAGATATTGTGAGAAAAATAGTATGTGGGTAAGGGCTGGGATACTCTCTGTATACGGACGTCATTCGGGCTTTTGCCTCTACAAAAATCCCCATTTACTCTCCTTTTTTTATTCAATATTATTATATGGGGAATATAGTGAGAGTTTTTCTTTTGAACTTTGATGATGAAGAATTGCAGATCATGCATGGATCGTAATCAACGACTCTTTCTCTCCTTCCTAGCCTTTTTTCCTAACCATCATCTCCCTCGCTTTATGAGAGAAGTCACCAGAAATGAGTCCATTATATTCATACAAGAAGCGCTTTGACTCTAAAACCACCCAACTTTTCCCATTTTACCAACCGTGTACTTGTTAAGTGCATACATACACACATATAACGTGAAATAGATGTACATATGCATAATATGTAAAACAGAGTAAATTATTATTTCACATTTGACTCACTGAGTTCCAAATACAAGTTTTTCCACTACTCTTCACACTTTGCTCATACATTGCGGAGTCAAAATCACTCTCTCCCGGTGGGGTGCCTCCTTTCATCCCTTAAATTCTCAGCAAATATCTGCATGCTAACCAGAAGCTGAGGGAATGTGTAATCTTTCAATTTTGTAATCTTCACCTTCTCTCCGCTCCGGTTCATCACACTGTAGTAGTAGTATTTCCTCATTTGTTACTATAGAAAGAGATGAACCGCACAGAGGTCAATTAATTTTTCCCAATTTTTCTTTCTTCAAAATTGTCTAATATTTTTTTCATTCCAAGAGGCTAATAAAAAAATATATAACTTTCAGTTTAGTAACTTTAACTCCATCAGTCATAATTAAGTGAACTTATTAATGTTATTAATGTAAATGAAACAATATTATTCAGTTCAGTTAAATGACAATGACACTTTCGCTAGTGCCACTATTATTGTCAGTGGCAGTGACTATAAACATGGCGATGTTTTACTACCCGAATTTTGTCTCCTTCCTCCAAAAATTCCAACCCCACCCACATGTAAAAGACTGGTTCTTGACCAATGAGAATTCCCCCATTTACATATCTACTATTCTCATAACATATCTCACCATCTCCTTCATCATTCTCCCTTCACTGAAAAAACGAAACTGGGAGTGCAAAAATTTGAGATTTTTTATGATCACCCACAATGTTTTGTTAGTTTTCATAAACTTGTATCTCGCAATAATATTCTTATGGAATATGGTCCAAGCTCGGTATAATGCATTTTGTGAGCCTGTAAAAAATAGTATAGATAGCAATTATAACGACAGCAACCTCGCAACCTCCTGTTGGCTCTACTTTCTATCCAAGCTCTTTGAGCTGAATGACATTGTATTTAATATTTTCCGAACAAAACCTACCTCGTCTCAAGTGAACTCTCAAGTCTACCATCATTCAACTATGGTGGCGGTGACTTGGGCCGGGGCAAGATATCTGCCTGGAGGCTCTACAGCTATTATGAGCTGTATTAATTCCACCTTACATGTTATTATGTACACTTACTTTGCCTGTTCCGGGAAAACGTTCGATTGTGGGGGGTTTTTAGACGCCAGGATTGTCATTATTATTTGTACTTTGGTAAGTTCTTTTAAAAAGGTTCCCCCTCAATTACTTATAATCTATGTCCATGTCTAATTAAACCCACACTTACTTTTCATATATAATTTCCCAGTAAAACATTCACCTTTGAGCTTTTTTAATAGGTTCAGTTCAGCCTGGTCATTGGTCATTGTCTAACAGGGATCTTTCTACAATGTAATTACCCCACCAGTGCCTTCTTCCTTATCCTCATCTTAGTTATCACCTACATCCTCAGCTTTAGCTACCAAACCTACTTCTGCAACTGTACCATTGGGTTTCCCGTGGAAGAAGATCAAGTGGAAGGGGAAATTGAATATTCAAATGACAATTCACAAGAATCTAACAATTCTTCTTTTAATCCCTCTCCAGATTCTTCCTCTGAGGAAGATCAAGCTTCATGGGATGATAATAACAATGAGCCTTCAAAAACTAATATCTTCTCCATAAAAAATACACTTTCCAAAGATGACCTGGAATGATGTACCAATAAATAATGATTTAACGTTTTTGCATTACTAATTAGTTTTTTTTACATTGTATCTATAAAAATTTCCTGAACACGTATAAATGCGTATAAAATCGAGTGTTGTAAATAAACCCATTTAGATTACTAGACAAAGCTCAAGTTGAAAGTTCTAAAGCACTCATGAGGTCGAAGGGCAACTCGTGAAAATCCACGGGAGAAAGGAAGGAAACAAAAGGAAGATTATGTACGTTCAAGTTCAGCCACCACCAGTCCATGGTTTCGTAATGTAAATGTCGTTGAAAGAAGAGGATGGAAGGAAATTTGATGAGATTGAATTTGGCGATTGGAGCGATTGTGTTTGGTTTGAGAGTTACTATGTGTATATATTCCTTCCTCAGTGAGCATATACACATTGGTGGTGGATGTTAGTGTTACGATATTTTCTGTGTTATTTTATATTGTGCATCAACATATGGGTAGACTCGTTGAGTAGAGAGACGACTCAAGTGGCGGGGAGTGGAACAATACTGTGGGTAATAGAGAGTAGTAAGCTTTTCTAGTGAAAGAGAGGAGTTTAGTAGAGGAACAACCAGAGACTGTCCTATGTCATCTCTAATAATGTAATAGATAGGAATCTACATAGACTAGAGAGTGAGAGAGAGAGAATAGGGACGGAAACCAGATGGAAAATTTCATGGAACTCACAAGCTTGAAATAATGTTGTTGGTTTCTCTGCTTACTAAGTACCGTGACGCCAGAATGAAAACAACCAGTGGCAAACTAACAAGAGGAACAGTCGTCGACAATTGACACCCATTGTCTCTCTCATGAGCACAGAAGCTTACATCTTTCCTCACCCAGTCCTCTCATTGTCACTCTCTCATTTATATTTTCCTATACACACAACACCAACACCTTCACACCTCCTCGCTTTAAATCCTGCTTTCCTATCTATATAACATTTACTAAAATGTCAACATACAAATATGTAACTTCTTGCAAATCTAATTAAATTATAGTTAAAATATCCTCAGATTTTGTAAATATTTTCCTCTGAGAATTTTTTGTCTAAATTTATATACGGAACAAACTTACGTTGTTACATTATGTCTCATGTCATTATTACAAACACCCCAGTGTCGAGATCCAATTACTTTCCCCGTATAGCTATAGCCCCATATTTATTTTAAAAACAGCTCTGGAGCCAATAACAGGAATAACTGATGGAACTTCTTGGCTCTGGCTAGGAAATGTCAAAGTTAGAATAAAAATCTTGGAGAGAAACCTAGAATAAAGAATAAAAAATGGCTATAGCATCATTCTATTAGCATGAATTCCAAGAACTCGGTCTTTTAGAAATTCTAGGAATATTAATAGAGGAAAAGTGGAGCTTTAGCTCTCATTAATATTCCCCCCACAAAACCACCTTGTTTGACTTAGTAATTAACAAGAAGCTGGAGGAATTTGCCAGGAGCGGGATTTACGTATGTATAATTATATACAGTGGCTATATTTAAGCATTCTGACTTCCCCGTCTTGACTGCTCATGTTCGTTGATGAGGTCCTGTAACTTATTGGTAGGTTTGGGGCCTATAGTTTTTATTATGTAAACCCTCTTTTGAAGCTGAACTCTTTTGTAGGGAATAAGTGGGAGCTCTCTCATTGGAGCCTGGGGCAGAAATTCGTACAATATTTGTGGTCAACAGAGAGAAAGAGAGAGAGAGAGAGAAATGTTTCGTGAATGAAGATACGCTTGGAAGGAAATTGATGAGCAGGCAGACTACAAAGTGATGAGCAAGTTATTGGCCTTTACTTTTCTTGACGACTACATACTATCTATTCTATACGCTAAGTAAGAACTAAGCTGCTCAGGCTAATAAAAACGGTTTCATCTCATCAAACAGACGACAAGGCATGAGAGAGGCGTGATGATGAGTTTCTTTCACACTCTTTTTCTCTCTCATCTTATACTTATACTACTACGTACCTCTTTAGAATAATATGTGAATAGATTTAATAGCAATACTCAAGTAGCGTTTTTCACCTCTATCCATATCAGGTAGTTGCTCTCCTGTCATTTGAATATTACAGCACTTAAAAAATTAAGCACACGCCAACTAACTAACCTCGGATTCCTAAAAAGCTCATAATAACAAAACCCTTCAAAAGAAGACACAACGGAATAAAACCTTCCAAAGAATATCCTCAATTCCTCACAACATTCATTTTATAACTCCCATTCTTTTCGTATTTTAACACTTTGATCCTAATCGTGACGACAAATTTTTCAAATAAGAAACTTCAATAGCAAAATTAAATAAAGAGGTTATCTTCTCATTTCTAGGGATCTTTATATTTACATATACATGGAAAAGTAAGACGAGCATTTTGCCACGCATCACTGGAACATTGTCTCTTACAAGTAGAAAGGAGAAGAAGAAGAAGGTAATAATAATAACTTGATCTCACTGCATAGGACGAACAATACAGGGAGAAAAAGATCAATTAGTAGTATCCAATTAAGAATTGGTGTGGTGTGAAGGAGTGAGTATGGATGATGATGAGGATCAGAAAAGACCCCTGAGTGAGCTAAGAAGGCCATAGAAAAGATACCCATCACAGCGTAAAAGCTCAACCATAATAATCATCATAACATAACCTCACGGGAAATATCCATGCATAATAGTTAATATAAACATTATATTTGTGCACGTACCTCTCATTCCGCACTTGTTCCCATTAGGGGTGCATTCATGTCTATCTTCACATTATAATACATACGTCTATACTAAATGAATTGCAATCTCTCTCTCTCTCAATGTATCTATTCACAAAACTAGTAACTACATACGGAACCACGGAGCTGAACAAAGTCGTCTTAACTTTTTACAAGCCTGTCTAATTTACAAACCTCAGGAGCAGATACAAGCTGATGATGATGTACTATCAAGTGTAAAATGTAGTAATTGCATTCACTTCAAGAGTAAAATTCGTGCGCGGTATGTACTTAAAAGTAACAATGTCAAATGTTTTTTCTCAAGCCGATGCATGCATACATATTCAAAGGGATAGTCTCTAAGGACTGTACATATAAAGCTCTGTACAGTCTTCTGTACTGCATTCATTATATATAAAGCTTATAGTAGTAAAAATCCTGTTAATAAACTACGAACAGTGAATAGGTACTTAATTTAATATGAAAGAACAAAAACACATTGAGAGTCTTAAGTATTCGGATTTGTAGCTCTTCTTAAAGTAGAGAGAGAGCTTGACTGTAGGAATAAATGCAAAATATTTTAAATACTTGACTTTTATATGGATATAATCATGTATGGGTCATTTACATAGTAGGATGCTATAGGCACTGTACTATTTCTAAGGCGGATAATGCGCTCAGAGCATATAGGATAGAGTTAACAGTAAAATATAGCATTGCATATTATGCATTGAGTGGGCAAAGAGAGAGCAAGGTAAGAAAAAAATAATAGAGAGATGAAGAGAAAAAGAGGAGAGCAGACAAGATGATCATATTGTGGTAAGCATCATCATCATCATTGGCACCTCGGAATAATCATTTGTAGTCATAAAAGTATTGACAGGAGAGGGAAACCTGCTGAGAACCATCCCATTGTTCAGAGGATCCACTCTCAAACTGTATAAGAGAGATGGTCAATAACCACGTAAGATATAAGCTATAATCATATGGTATAATGAAACATGGGTCTTTAGAGAGTACACAGGTACGCTGGTAGTGGTAAATGTATGCAAAATAACAAAAATGGATAACTAATAGGGAGCAGATGAATTAAGAAAAATTAAGACACTATATATCCACTTAACATGTGCACACCTTTTGTATTGGAATTTTATTCAAAGTGAATTCATGATATTTTAAAAGTTTTCAGGGATGGGACGACCAGTCGTAGTCTTGAGTCTAGATGCGGTAGATACGAGGATGAGATGAGGAGGATTGTCAGTGGATTGGATGGGAAAAGGTGGATCTTTTTCTTTGAGAGAAAAATTTTTGGGTGTGAAAATCAGCACGAGAATTTTATTATTAAGGCAAGGCAGGCAGGCAGGCATCAACTGGAGAGTTTTAAACAAGGGGGGAAGGATTATTTGTCAGATTGGAAATATTAAATGGGTGCGGTTCACACTGTCTTACAATTTATTAGTCCTTTTGATAGATTCACCTATGATTTTCTTACAACAACTGCTCCTTTGGAATCATCTTCGTCTTTTGCACTTGAATCCCCATCCTTTAACATTCCATGTACATATCGAAGCTAATGCTTGGAGAAACGTGAAAAACATGGTAATATGACAATCCCATTCATTCAATGGATTCATACGTGAGCACATCCCAATGATAAGAGGTACATTTTCTGGAGCTATGGAAGCTATACAGATGAGCTTGGAGCTTTGCACATTATCTAAAGCTACAGGATACTTTTAGCAATTCCATTTTGTTTGCTTTCAAAGGTAATAAATTCCTTGGTTATGGTCGCTGGAGATATTTTATATTTTTTCACATTGAAGCAACTAACTTAGCAAAAAATAATTTTAATAAAAAATGATTTTTTACTTTTAAAAAGGCAATGGATTTTAGTGACAACATGGGTTTTTAAAAACGTCTGAAATAATAAATAATTTGATTATAAAATTTAAGGCCTTTGTAGCTGTTGAATGGTAATTTACAGTTAACGCATAACAATAATCTCCTAACAAATATCCATTCAGTAGGAATTCGGTCTGGTTTAAGTGACACACAAAATTTTAAGCTCATGGAGGGAGATTTTTATTTTATATTTTATGTCTGTCGTTAAGTGACTAAGTTAATATATAGGCTAAGTAATATCTACATATAAAATAAATTAAATATTGACTAGTTGCCTCTGCTCTGCAGAAATTAAAAAGCCCGTTGTTAGTTTTGTTTCATCCCGCAGAGAGTAGTGAGTCTCATCTAAGAAATTAAAATTATTCAAAATGGAAGGAGCACAACAAGCACGTCGTTGTCACTCAAACTCCAAGCAACAACAAAGAATACACACATTAGTCGATACTTTGTCTCAAATGACACATTTTAGCCCGGATGAGGTAAATCCATGAAAAATAAACTCGGAGAACTATCAACACTAGAAAACATAACTTGGGAACTAATTATTCGTTTATTATTATTATTATTTTCAGTGTAAATCCTTGCTGTCCATTTACAACCGTATAGTTGCTTTGGGGAAAATAGATCGTCTACGATTCCGTGAAATTCTTCATACCACATTGAATCTTACGGATGATACCATGCTGGACTTAATATTTCATGCTTTTGATAGAAACTCCGATGGGACTGTGAGCAACTAAACTGGAAATTTTGAAAAATACTCTAAAACTAAATAGAAATTCATATTTTTTAAAAATCATTTTCTTAACAGATTGATTATCAAGAATGGATCAAAGGCTTATCAGTAATGTTACGTGGAACACCGGAAGAGCTCATAGAATTTGTCTACTACGTCTACGATATCAATGGGGATCGTTCATTAGCACGAGAAGAATTATATCAATGCATGAGAGGTTGCATTGTTGCAGGTTATAGCGTGGATCAAGACGAGATTGAAGAATGTGAGAAAGATATTGTGGAAATATGTATGAAGAAATTAGACAAGGACCGAGACGGTCAAATCACTTACCCGGATTTCATCAAAGCTTGTAAAGAGGATCCTCTCCTACTTCAAGCCTGTGGCCCTTGCCTACCCAATCCAAGTTCCATGGCAGCTTTCTTAGCTGTTTCTACGGAATTTTATCGGGACTATTCCCCCATTTGGGGTGCAGAGTGGGAAATTTTAAAGAAACAGCGGCAATCTACAGTTAGATTAAGTACACCGGACTTGGGATTGGGGTCTAAATCCATTACCGTCATAGCCAATCCAACTAAGCTACAACTAGCACTCTTCGCGAGCGAGCTTAAGCTTTTACTATAAAAAATATTTCCAAAATATCAAAGGTAACTTTACATGGGAAAAAATTGTCATTTAAGTAAAAAAAAAAAAAAAAAAAAAATCATTTGAAACTATTTAATATTCCAGACCTCCATCTCATTACGAGTTAACCTTGCAATGCATACAATCATAAAATATCCTTTGAAGCTTTCATAATAACTCTTGTTCTCTCTCTCACTCTCTTTCTCTTTCTTTCTGTCTCTCTCCTGCTACATCCTACTTGATTTGCCAAAGAAAAAAGTATAAAGTTGGCTCTTGTTGGGCATGTGAAAACTAAGAGATCAAAGATCAATCGGATAACTTGATTTGCAAATGAACTCAAAAAGTCACACGTCTGAACGTCTGACTCCAATAACACGGACGTCGTTGCTTGGGACGGAGAGAGAGAATCCTCAGAACTCGCAGACAGTTCTGTAATACTAACATAAAATCGTGGGAGGTGAGCATATGTAACGCACGCTTTTACCACGAACAAACTCAATCTCTGAGGTAAATCTCTTATGGTATATCTATCTATATAGGAAGAAGAAGAAGAAGGAAAAAACTTGTGGAAGTGTAGGAACTAAAATTTACACAAGGGGAAAAAATAATTCTTATATTTTCTTAACTCTTGAGTTACACCATTCCTAGAATAAAAATGCTTGCTCCACTGATCTTATATAGCACAGTCTGGGAACCTTCCGAACCTTCACTTGTCATTTCAAAATGAACCATTTGGTGATGATCAAATATATATATAATCCATGCTACGAAATACATATAGATATGAGCTGCTGTAACTTGTTGAAAGGTGTTTAAAATATTTTCAAAACGTAGCGTTTCTTTATGCTTGACAAAATGCATTACCTTGAATTTATATTTGCATGAAACTCACATGGTTAAAATATCTTCCTAAATTACCCAAAATATTTTCCAAAAAATTTCATGCATATAAATTTAAACTAAATTATTTGCGTCATTAAGATTACGCTAAAGGTATACACGTTTAAAATTCAAACACGAAAATCTACAGCAAAAGTGAAATACTTGCAAAAATTTGCCTCAACTTTACATCAAAACGCAGCTGCCTTAATTAAAATAAGCAAGTTTTGTTACTTACAAGCTAAATCACATTGGACTGTGGGAAGATATGTATTTGGAGAAGGAAAATATATTTGAGTGCGGTAGCCCCAAAAAGAATTTTCCTACCTCAAACAACTACGAAGACTCTCCCCCCATCTGCTGACTCTCCTTGGAACGGAGGAGCTTGTGGGCTGGAAAGGGAAACAGATTATCTCCGCCTCATTGTTGAAGAAGCACATGCCCTGGAGATGAGACAGCTATCCAATCCACGATCTCTAATTCTCAAGAGCGTTATGGTTCCCAATCACAAATCCTTTCACACATTCATATATCTCTGCACGAATATACACACATATATATAATAATGAGCCTGGAATCCCTTCCCTTGCATCATAATCCATCCACTTCATAATAAATAATATTTTTCAACACTTTTTATTTCTACTCGTCCTTCCTTCCTACAAATTCTCCTCTCACCCGGATATTACCTTTTTCAATCGCCTATACAATTTTCATTCTTAACAATAAATGCATGTAATTCCTTTATGATTTCCCTGAAATATCTTCCTTTAATTTCCCTCAGACAGGAAAATATTACCATTATATTTCAAAGGGAAGGATTTTCAAAGAAAGTATTTGATAAATTTAATTAGATCTCATAGAAATTAGCATGTTCCATTCTCCATTTAGACTTTCTTTCTCGTTGTCAATACACTTCTTGAGTTGTGAGCATCCTCTTTGAAAAATGAGAAAAACTTTTGGGAGAAAAAAAATGTGAGAGCAGTGTATAGTAGTGTTACGTACAGACTTTGTTCTGTAGTAGTCATAGTAATGCTATTTCTAAGAAAAAGTGTTGTTAGTATTTCCTATAGAGAAAAATATAGGAGAAAATAGTGAGAGAGAGAGGAGAGAAAGAAGAGAGTGGGATTAATTTTCTAAAAGGAATTCTCGCTCCGTTGCTACACGTCAAGTCTGGAGTATCCCGGAATAAGAAAAGCTTCACAACCCATCTTGAAAAGTGTTTCTTGAAGTGAGCCCACATCGTATATGAAGGGAAGGGTTTGTATGTATATAGAAAGGAGGAGATACCGATGGAAACCACCAAGTATATCCTATCATCTCCGTATCGATCACTTCTCTTCTTCCAGTTGCCGACAATACCCGGGTATTTCTCCTCATCTTCAACTATCTCTCTCTCTCTCTCTTTTCACACTTCCATAACAGCAGCCTTTTTTACTATACTTTTCCTCTCACCAAATCAAATTTCACTTTTCCATGTTTCCTTCAACCGTACAGATAGATACTTATGTGATGATGTACAGTGGCTGTGGATGAGTTAGATAGTCCTAAGTACACTGTCAGCTTATTTTACACCTTAGTAAACTCTCTCATGGCAAAACTCTCAACTTCTTGTCTGCTCCTTCCTTCTTTTCTTCTCACATCACCATCATGGTGAAAAAAATTACATGATCTCTGCAAAATCTTCCAAGGACATGATTCTAACCAATGAAAATTGTCAGTGCCAGGATAGTTACTTTATCTCAAACTTTCCTACTACTACTTTCCAGGGTATCCCTTTTTCCTATGTTATGGTATAGGTTATAAATAACCTATAGCCTTGGGTTCCTTCACTTTTGCGTCTTTTTCTTCTCCCTACATTTTTTCCAGTTTCCTTTCTTTCCTCACTATCATTACTATTCTACACTATACATACACGCAAGCAATTTATATGTAACTTCCTCCTTTTTGACACCATGGAATTTATTTATTATTGGAACCCGCATTTTATCCCAAGTTCTCTCTAATATTTTCAAACCCACCAACCTTCATTTTTCTTTCCTGAGTCAACAACAAAATTGCAACTCGCAACGTATTTTTTAAAGAAATGGAGCCTTTTGGTATTTTAGATATTCATTGCCGTAAGAAATCTCAGTTACAAATAGACTTCCCATTAGGAGCGACATATATGTTTGAGGAGGATTCAAATGCGAAAAGTAATAGGGAAAATATTCACAATTTTTTACCGAAATTTCTTTCGGATATTTTATAGTAAGAGAAAATATAATAATAATAATAATTAAAGGAAGTCTCTATAGAGAAAATTTTTTGTACTCCTTGTAGATAAATTTCTAGCATTGCTTTTAAACCGCAGGAGAAATGAGAATTATGAGAAAAATAATGTTAGTGCTGGGTGTTGGTTGTGACTATATTATTTCGTATATCTTATATGAGCATGATTAGAATTCCTAAAAGGAATGAACCTTCAACGAGAGGGTAGAATTATAATTTTTTCCCCTTCATGTTCCTGGTGCTTGTTATAAGATAATGATAGTATAAGAATGCAGCCACACTTAGGGAGTCAAATCTCCAACCATCATTTTTCACGTTGTTGATTTCAAGTGAGGAATTGAAAGAGAGAGAGAGAGAACTCAGAAAAAAAGAGTACTAAGCTAAAGAGCATTGCAATTCTCATGAATGATTGCAATTGACAATAAATTGCAGTGGCTAACGAGACTGAAATCGGGAAAAAATAACAATCCCTTTGTCGTTAGTATAGTAACTACTGTTTCGTAAAGGAGTGTGAATCCACTTGAGTGAGTGACACAATTACAATGCAAATGTTAAAATACAAGTACGCTCCGTACTTGCAATTATTCCCGAGAGAGAGAGAGATGAAACGATGGAAGAAGCAACCATACAGATATTAACTACTAAAGATGCATACGACAAAAAAAACAAACTCCGACACTCTCACATAAAACTTTATTCAATTTTCTCTCATCTTTTTCTACATGCAGCTATGTATTTCTATGTGGTATTAATCTTACATATTATACTTATAAGGATTGAGCATTGAACTGTAATATACATACAATGTATAGGAAGAAAGCATTGAGGAGGGTATATAATATGTGGGATGAGGGGGAAAAAAGACTATAGTGAAAAACTAAACACTTTATTATTATTAAATATGATGCCCACGAGTGACGCCTAAAAAGAACGGCTGTAATCTTAACAACACTATCTTTATTCAACCAGAGAGAATCATCCATCGTCTCCTACTTAACTTTTTCATTGTCTTCAAAACCACATGAATTATTTTTTTTTCGCCTCTTCTCTCTCGCACTGCAAATGATTTACCATAACATCATTAAAAGGTCTCTTCACTCTTTGGATGGTATGCGTAGGTATATATGTATGTGGAATATAAAAGTCTTCATAATTCCCAACAATTCCTCCTTTTGTTTCCCTTTACTTTTTCCAAGTGTCTATAGAAACGTATTGGTAAACCATCACGTAATGGTTGAATAGTACTCCGTGAGAGATAATAATTATTATTGCCAACGCATAGAGAGGTGCATGTCTTCCCTCTAAAATTCTATTACTCATGAAAAGGAAAAAGTCGCAAAAATGTATATATACACAAGGTAGAGGTGCGGATGTGTGCTTTCGTCATATTGCACAGTTAGTCCTAGGACCCATTTCGCGGACATTCCCCGTTTGGTAAAAAATGAAGCAGCGAATTAATTTTTT